>BQNB010010788.1:2329-83090 GCA_026074375.1 Tanacetum coccineum | reverse complement strand
GATGTTTCGACACTTCTCAACATACCAAAATTTTTGGCTAGGCTTGACCAAGATATTTAATCCATCAAAATAGGTATCTTAACAAAATATAATTACATGTCTTATGACTGATATAAACGCGTTATAAAGAGAGACTCTTAATAGTGAAAGCGTCGAAGAGAAAAGTGTAGTCGCATGAGTATGTCTATATAAAGTTTCAAATGTTCAAGGACGAAGTCTCGTTTCTAATATCTGTAATGTTCGATGATTAATAACAAACGAGATTAATGAATGTAAGTATTCAAATTACTTGGTAGTACTAGGATGTATCGCGACCTAAGTCTTCGTACTAGTAGCCCGAAATGAATAGTTTGACTATCTCTTTCGTCGATAGGTGTTTATCTGATTTAAGGGGGGTTGCATTACCTATTAGATAAAGTTGTACAAGCTGGGATGTATCGCGACTTAAGTCTTCGCACTAGTGGACCGCTCCAGGTCCCAATAACAGCAACCTTAACAACAATAACTATAACAAACGGTGATGGGATGCCTAGAGTGAGGACATTTCGAGAAACAATATCCCCAAAATAAAGTTCAACAATTGGGAGAAGCTCGCGGAAGAGCTTATGCTATGGATAGTGGAATATTGTACTCAGTCTGTTAGTTCGAGATTGAACCAAGTCCATTAGCTCCAGAGTGTAATAAGTCTATTAGTTCCACGAACAGTTCGTGATTGCAAGGATTTACAACGGCAAAAGTAATATCTTAAGAATGAGATCATGTAGTTCCATGTAAGGCCTAAAAATTCTGCTAAGTGGTAAGACACGATTGTGTTTCTAGACCTTTTTAACGGATTCCGGTGATTATCGGGTTTGAGTTCATACTCGTGTCATATTGGATACCATGTAGCCCACTCATTTATAATTCATTACTTACATAAAGGAGCGTCCTAATTTGTGTAAGTAAGAAATGATAAACTTATGGTTTGGTGATTTACAATTTCTTTATTTAATTGAAGAGGCGTCCCAATCCTTTCAAATAAAGAGATTATAAATCATCCTACTTAATAATTTCCAATGCAATACGCGTACTCACATAACCTTCAAGGTGATGAATAACATACCGATGCAGGTTCTCTAATGAGTATGAGACGAGTGTTTAAAACTTGTTTTTGGAGGCGGGGAGTAAAACTACCAAGGAATATCGACATAGAGTTCAAGATAGTTAATGCGTACTCGGTTAGGGTAAACAAGGTAAAGGTCTCTATGAACGAGTCAACATAGCGATTATCATATCAATCCTCCAATTACAAGTCCCGCCCATACAAGACTTGTAATACTTAGATTCATACATAATTCCATGTAAACAAAACTATGACGGGTTTCGTATAAAACGATATTGTATAAGGTTAGAAACCATTGTATAACTTACAATGTCTGAGAAATAAGTGAGCCCATTATGCAACTCACAATGTCTAAGAAGTAAAATAAGACTATTGTGTAACTCACAATGTCTGAGGTGTAAATAAAAATCAAGTATGTATATAAATAGCATTTATATAGTAAAACAGTGTTGTTTTTAAAGAATAAGCATGGCGCACAGAAAGTGTAAGACAATAACGAGTGAAGCGGGTTTCAATGTAGAAAAGTAGTTATAGTCTAGGTATAAATGCAACTTGGTTCTCTATAACTAAATAATGTAAATATACATAAGGGATGTAAGCATATATGTATATATGTATGTCATGTAAGTACGTAGTGTAAACAAGTAAGCAAGTACTGAGTATGCACATGAAAAAGTTTGATGTGATGCAATGTGTGTGAAAACGGTTATAGTCTAGGTAAAATATGCAACCTAGTTCTCTATAACTTTGGCTCTGATACTAATCTGTAACACCCCCAAAATGGGTCGCAGCGGAATAAGTGTCCGGGAGCGTTACTTCATGAGTACCATTGCACAAGACTTGAGAGAACGACCTCTAAATGTGTCGTTTGAAAAGTAATCTCGTTGATTTTCTTGAAATCTAAATTGTTGTAACATTTGTCCCAAAGTTTGCATCACAATGAAAAGTATGAAATAATACAACGAGATTTGATGTGTTGAATGTATGTAGAAATCCATGAATGTAATCTTGTAAAGGTTAGACTCTAATGCACATCAAGTAAGCCAAGTATCTACTTCACCTGAGAAAAACATGCTTAAAAGTGTCAACATAAAGTTGGTGAGTTCATAGGTTTTTGTAAGCATAAATGTTGGATCAAAGATTTGTAAAGAGTATGTGACCATTTCAATCATTATAATAGTCACCAAAAATGTAAGTATGAATATAGAAATCAAAGTTTTATAAAGCATGTATGACCATTTCAATCCTTATAATAGTCACAAAAATGTAAGTATAAAAGTTGAAATCAAAGATGTGTATGACTATTGTATCCCACACAGTAGTCACAAAAAGTTAAGTATAGTTGGACCAAAGCTTTTGTAAAGTATGCATGACCATTGTATCCAATACAATAGTCACCATGTGTGATTATGATTTCACCCCTAAGTTTATGAAACTGCGGCGTAGACATGAGTGTATGCCACTTTATTTAAGGCACGGTAAAAGTTCATGAGTATGTAGTTGATAAGTGTAAAATACACATATCCGTTTGTACCTAAAAATAACCCAAATAAACCCAAAACAGACCAAAATTGGCAAAAATATGCTTGTATTTGTGTTTTGTGTGTGCAGGTATGGATAAGTCAAAAATCACAAGATTACAGTCAAAAACGAGCAAGCACGGACACGAGAATCAGAAGAGTACAAAGCCGAAGCTCCAAAGCCCAAAGCCTTAGCTAAAATCCTTTTATAACAACCACAAGGACCAATCTTGCATTTCCCGGAAGTTAATTATAACTAGAAAAGGCGAAAAGGAAGACAAGGGCCAAATATGTAAGCCTTCCAAACTTCAACAGTTTTAACTGTCGAAAAATAGGCGGGAAACCCTTTTACTATTCACCCGTCTCCCCCATTTCACCATCCAGTCAAAAACAAAGGGCTTTTGTTAATTAAAGGGTGCGTTGGTCAATTCAAGGAAGCTCAAGCACAAATGCAAGGACAAATTAGTCTAATCAAGGGGATACTTATCCTAGCTCAAGCTCAATACCACGTTAGCAATGAAAGAAGCACAAGTTTATGTGGGTTTTTGTGCTAAATTCAGCTCACAAAATTAAAACACAACGTCACATCAAGAATGGCCAGCTGGCAAAAAAAAAAAGAAAAATTTTCCTTTTTTTCAAGGTGTCCACATTTTGATCAAACGGCCACAAAAGGATCTCAAATGATTGATTAAATGAATGGCAGAGATTGAAGATTGGAGAGCAGGGCTAGAGGTCCTAGAAGCTTCAGCTTGGCACTATAAATAGGCCTCATTCTCACACACAAGGAGGGTCGTTCTTGTTTTTTTTTTATATCTAGTTTTTATGTAATTTTTAGCTTAAAATTCCTATTTTCCTTTCTTAAATGTAATTTTCCTTTTTCCAGTAATGTAATCATCTTTTTTTATTAATGAAATTCAGTCTTTAGTGTTTTAAAACTCGTTTTCTAAGCTCTCATTTAAGTCATAAGCTCTCTTAATAAGCCAATATTATCTCAATAAGCTCATATTAAGCTCTTTCAGTCTATAAGCTGAAATAGAGCTGTTTGAATTCAGAATTAATCTTACTTAAACCTTAAATCAGTTAAATCTACTATGGATCTTATTGTATTTGAGCCTTTTGGAAGGGGATCTTAACTTGGAAGAGATCCCAAGGACTTATACTCTAGCTTATTCATAAGCTAGAGAGCTTGTAGCTGCCTTAATTGGTTCCTTTTGTTTAGCTAAAGGATCAAGTAAGTTTCTCTTTTCATTTGTCTCTAATTTCAGTTTTAAATTGCTTAGTTATAGCTTATATGTTTAATATTGCTTATTTGCTTATTCTCTTTGCTTATTAGTGTTTAAATGTCTCTTCTAGTACTTATTAGTGGTTTATCTTCATCTGTTTTTGCTTAAGTAGTTATAGATCTTTAGTTATCAATTTCTGTCATAAAAACTCATAAAATCCAAAAATATTAGTTTAATTAGTTAAGATCTTAGAATTTTGCTTATTCAGTTGTTTAATCATGATTGTTAAGTTTGTTTTAAGCTAGTTTTTATCTGGTATTTAGTATTTGTTCATTAGATTTCTCTTAAAAGCTTTTCTCAAATTCTGTCATGGTTTTTAAGGAGTGTTTGGTTTAGTGCACTCTTAATTTGCACTAGCAGTATTAACATAAGTTAATACTGTTGAACTTTTACACTACCAGTACTAACTTCCAAGTTAGTACTGCTTTCATCAGTTAGTACTGCTAGCTTAGATTTAAGCTAGGAGTTCAAGTAGTATTAAATTTAGTTATAGCTTATCTTAAAATCAGTTTTAGTTTTCATTTTCTAGCTTATTTCATAGCTTAATTCTGTTCTTAAAAATCAAACTGCATCAGCAGTACTTTCACTTGAAAGTACTGTTGAATTTTTACACTAGCAGTACTAACCTCAGTTAGTACTGCTGTGTTCTCAGCTTAATTTAGAACAGTAATTTTAGGATCTAGTTTATCAAATTTAGTAGGATTTAAGTTTTAATATAGCTTAATATAGCTTAAGTCTTAAATTTTGTTTTCTAACTTATTGTCTTAGCTTATTTTGCTGTATAAAGTCTTAAAAAACCTGAAAAATCCAAAAACAGTTCTTAGAATCTTTAGGATTTAAATTTGATAATTCAGCTTTTTAGTCTAGATTTTATAGCTTAATTTGATGGATAATAAGTAGTTTGACAAGTCCTTAAATTTTCAAAGTCTAGTTTAGCTTATTAAGTTCTCTAGCTTATTTGAAGTTTGTGTTTCCTTGCTTATTTCCTGAGTTTGCCTGTTTCATGCTTAATTTCAGTAGTTTAAGAGCTCTTCTAGCTTAGTTTTCTTTGCAATTTTAGATTAAGCACATCATAAGCTTTCTAGAACACTTTTCCTTTTTAGAATTAAGCTTAATTTGAGCATTTTATGGCTGTTTAAGTGAAATTAAGCTCTAAACCTCACTTTCTGTAATCAGTTTAGAAATAAGCTCTTATTGAGCTTATTTGAGATTTTCAGCCCTAGTAGCCTTTATTAATTTTGTTCCCACTAGCTTCCTTTACAACTTTGCTCTTTTAAGTTTTTGATGATAAGCACTTTTCATTTTTAGGCCTTATTGGACTTAGTTTGCGATCGGGATAGATTCTCAGGGTAGAAAGTGTAACTTTTCAATTTAGTTGTTTTCTAAGTTAGTCCCTCCGTTAGTTAGTAGCTTTGCCCGTTAAACCTTTTCCTTTTTGCACTATTAGCCCTTAGGTTATATTTTAATTTAGTTTTAAATAGTAATTAGGTTTAATTTTTAATTAGTTTAATTAAACTTTTATAAAAAGATTAAAATTAGGGCTTTTATTTTTAATAATTTTCTACACTTTTTCTTAATTTAGTAAAATTTTAGTCTACATTTTTAGGGTTAAATTTTAGTCTAATTGTTTTCTAGTTGCGTTTCCGTATTTGTTTAATTGTTTATTTTATATCTTTCCAAAATCAAATATCTTTGCTTCATTCAAATCAGGATCCGAACTTAAAACGTGGTCTCAATTTCACTAGTCATTGGGGAAACGACCCGGGTGATCATACTTGCCCGGTTTAACATACGTATTATATAATATATTATATATATTTTTGAGAGTGAATTTTATCAAGGGTAACTTGGTAATTTTCTTAATTACTCTTAAGGTTATATTTTATATATATATTTTAGGTATAATAAACTGCAATCAGTTTTTGGCGCCGTTGCCGGGGACTAGTGTTTACGATTCCTACGTTTTGTGTTTGTTGATTTGGTTTGAAGATCCTTTCGTCCTCGAAAGTTTTGATATTGTTCCATAAAAAAAAAAATATAAAAAGTAAAAAAAAAAATTTCCTTTTCTTTTTAGTATAAGTAAAAGATAAAAAAAAAATAGAAAAATCAAAAACATAAAAAAATTGTCCTTTAAAAAAGAAAATAAAATAAACAAAGTTGGTAATCGAACACCAACAAATAATATCTTCTATTGAGATATTATCATTTCAATTTCCGGTGAACTTGCAATTGTTCCCAAATCGTAATCAAAGATTTAACACTTGTCTTTTGTGTCTCTACCAAGTACGGCTCACCTTGAAAAGAAATTTTCAAGAGCTACCGTGAAGTAGTTGATTATTTGGTTTAAGTCTCTTTCGTGTAACCGTTAAAATTCATTGCTTAAAAAAAAAAAAAATCTTAGTGTAAAGTTTTGTTTTTTAATTGTTAGTTTTTCTTTTTATGCGCACTCGTTCGCAATCTCGTAGACGTCGTCAACAACAAACTCTTCCGGTTGAACCAATTGTTGAACAAAACGTTGTTCCAATGGCCGACAATCGAACGATGGCCCAAATGTTAAAGCACCTCGAGGGTTATGAAGATGCTATTGTTTGTCCCACCGATCAATGCTAACAATTTCGAGCTTAGCAACCTTTACTCAATTTGTGGCAAAGTAATTAGTGGACGGGTAGACAAGATCCCCACAATCACCTTCGATTTTTTAACAAGGTCACTTCAACGTTTAGACATCCTAAAGTTCCGAACACTTTGATTAAGCTTTTGCTGTTTCCTTTTTCTCTAGACGGTGAAGCCTGAGATTGGTTAGACAAGGAACCTCCTAGATCAATTCTACATGGTCGACCTTGTTTCAAAATTACATAACCAATATTTCCGACCTTCCAAAAACCACTTACTATCGAAATGAGGGGTCATTACTTTTTGCCAAACACCAACGAAGCCTTTAACGAAGCATGGGAAAAAAAAACGATTTAAGGACTCCTTCGTCCACTGGTCCTCACCATGGCTTTTCAGAACTTCACCAACTCGATACTTTTTACAATTCTTTGAATTCAAACGATCAAGATGCCTTAGATTCTGCAGCAGGTGGCAATTTCTTAGATAAGATGCCTCAAGAAGGTTTAGCAATTATTGAAAGGCAAGTCAAAAAGTTCGTTACTACCCTGAGTACGTGCTAATGATTCTTTTTTTTTTTTTTTTTTTTTTTTTTTTTTTTTTTTTTTGTTTTTTTTTTTTTTTTTTTTTTTTTTTTTAAGTGTGAGTACGGATGCTCCTCATTCTAATTCTTCACCTTCTAATTAATTCTTTCAGATATTTTTTTTTTTACAACAAATAGCCGCTTCTCTCGAGGATAAATGGACTATCAAGATGAACCAAAATATGAATCAAATGAAGCTTTAGGTTTGTTACTACTCCTTCACAGTAAAGCAGTTGAGAGGGTGGGTGGGATGTGTCACTTGTGGATCAAATCACCATTTTAACCTTTGTCCGTTGACTCGAGGTGGAAACGATTTTCCCATTTTTCAGTAATATCCAACTAATTTCAACAAACCGCCAGCCGTTGGATAATTTTCTCCAAAAGAAAACAAACATTCCAATTTGGCAAGTCAAATGAGACCACCGGGTTTCAATCAACCGAATGTCCAAAACAATTCAAACCGATATCAAGGAACCAATTCTAACTTTCACCAAACCTTGGAGGAATACTTTAATCAAAAACCGTCAAAACAAACCATAACCAAGTGTATCAAGCCCCACCATAACATAACTCCAACAATCAACCACCATTAAAATCAGTTTTAACCTTACCAAACTCCAACAAAATAGTGTTTTGAAACAGATTTGAAATCTACGTCAAAGCAAACGATGCAATATTAAAGAATGTGCAAAATCAAAATCAAGGATTGCAAAATCAAATGGCAAATGTTACAAGTTTGTTAACAAGCCTTTGCACCAAGTTTGATGATTTAGGCAATTCCAACCAAACATCAAGTTCATTACCTAGCAATACCATTCCAAACCCTAGGAACGAAGCCAAGGCAATTACAACTCGTAGTGGTGTTTCATACGATGGACCTCCGATTCCACCGCCGGTGGTGGAAAAGGAAAGTGAGGTGACAAAGGATACGGAACTACGAGCACGAAGACAATCCAAACCTCCTTCATTGATCCATGAGCGAACAAAGACAAAGAACAATCAAAGAGCCCATTCTTTCGTGCGCACTATCCAACAAAAGCCAACCTATTTACCTTACCATCGAGACTTCAACAAACAAAAGATTCGTGAAAAAGGTTGTATCTCTAGCTTCAAAGTTTATGGAAAATCTTCCGTAATCTTCACTTTGAGCTAAGTTTCGCGGATGCTCTCATTCATATGCCAAAGTTTGCTCCGATGTTCAAAAAGATGCTTAATAACAAAGACAAGTTAATCGAGTTAACCAAAACACCGTTAAATGAAAATTGTAGTGCGGTTGTCCTTAAAAAGCTTCCAGAAAAGCTAGGTGACCCCGGTCGATTTCTCATTCCTTGTGATTTTTCAGAGTTCGATAGTTACTTAGCCCTTGCCGATTTAGGTGCTAGTATCAATCTCATGCCTTTATCCATTTGGAAAAAGCTTCAACTCTCAGGCCTAACCGAAACAAAAATGGTATTAGAATTAGCCGACCGTACAATTTCCAAACCAACCGGTGTAGCTGAAAATGTTTTTGTCAAAGTAGGGAAGTTTTACTTTCCCGCTGATTTCGTTGTTCTAGATTTTATAGCCGATCCTCGAGTACCGTTGATACTCGGGCGACCCTTTCTTAGGACGGCTCATGCTTTAATCGATGTTTACGAAGGAGAGATTACTCTTAGGAATGATGATCAATCATTAACCCTTAAATGTGGTGATGCACCTTCCATTTCATACAACAATCTCGAATCATTGAAGAAAGTTGATCTAATCGATGCTACTTGTGAAGAGTACTCACAAGAAGTACTTGGATTTTCCTGATTCGTTGCTTTACAACATCCTTCTCCTCACTTCGATCGATTGTTTCTACCTTCATCTCAACACCTTACTCCTTTTGATGAAAGTGATTTTCTACTCTTTGAAGAAGCCGATGCTTTTATAGCAATCGATGATGAAACCCAGTTTTCACAGTTTTCAATGCTACGTACTATGATCCCGAGGGTGACATTCTCATTCTCGAGGCCATTCTCAACAATGAACGTTACCTCAACCAAACCAAGAAGATTACTTACCCGGAATTCAAAAAGATCTTAAAGTTGTTGAACCAAAGAAGTCTTCAGTCGAATATGCTACTTCTTATGAACCAAAAGTTGAAATTCCCGAAGTCGAACTTAAAGAGTTACCTCCGCATCTCGAGTATGCGTTCTTAGAGGAAAATAACAAACTTCCAGTCATAATTTCAAAAGATTTGAGCCAAGAAGAAAAGACCTCACTCATTAATGTTTTGAAAAACCGAAAACAAGCAATTGCTTGGAAACTTTCTGATATCCGAGGCATAGATCCAGAGTTTTGCTCACACAAAATCCTTTTAGAAGATGATTACCAACCTTCAGTCCAACATCAAAGGAGGGTTAACCCTAAAATCCACGACGTCATCAAGAAAGAAGTAGAAAAACTTCTTGACGCGGGATTGATTTATCCGATCTCGGATAGTCCATGGGTTAGTCCAGTCCATTGTGTTCCTAAAAAAGGTGGTATGACCGTTGTCACAAACGAAGAAAATGAGCTGGTGCCTACAAGATTAGTCACGGGATGGAGAGTTTGCATCGATTATCGAAAGTTAAACGAAGCAACTTGTAAAGACCATTTTCCGTTACCATTCATGGACCAGATGTTAGAGCGATTAGCCGGCAACGAGTTTTATTGTTTCTTAGATGGTTTTTCAGGGTATTTTCAAATCCCAATTGATCCTAAAGATCAAGAAAAAACTACTTTCACGTGCCCATACGGGCTTTTTCGCGTACCGTCGTATGCCATTCGGTTTGTGCAATGCTCCCGGAACTTTCCAACGTTGTATGATGGCCATTTTTCACGATATGATAGAGAAAACGATGGAAGTTTTTATGGACGATTTTTCAGTTTTTGGAGATTCTTTTTCCTCGTGTCTTGCCAATTTAGATAAAATGCTTAAAAGGTGTGAAGACACCAAATTAGCACTAAATTGGGAAAAGAGCCATTTCATGGTTAAAGAAGGCATTGTTTTAGGACATAAGATCTCTAGAAAAGGAATTGAAGTCGATAAAGCTAAAGTTGATGTAATTTCTAAGCTTCCTCATCCAACAACCGTTAAAGGAATTCGAAGTTTTCTCGGGCATGCTGGATTCTATCGAAGATTTACAAGACGTTTCCAAAATCTCTCGACCCATGACCCATCTCTTAGAAAAGAACACTCCTTTCATTTTTTCGGAAGATTGCATTCTAGCCTTTCAAACATTGAAAAAGAAATTGACCGAAGCTCCAATTCTCATTGCTCCAAATTGGGACCAACCTTTTGAAATCATGTGCGATGCAAGTGATTATGCAATAGGTGCGGTTCTAGGGCAAAGAATTGAGAAGCATTTCCGACTCATTTACATTACGTAGTAAGACGTGACGGAAGCAGAAATAATTACCACAACAACCGAGAAGGAAATGCTTGCAGTATGCTTGCGGTAGTTTACGCTTTTGAGAAGTTTCGATCATATCTAATCATGAACAAAAGTGTTGTTTACACGGACCACTCCGCATTGAAATACCTCTTCAACAAGAAAGACGCCAAAGCAAGATTGCTTAGATGGGTCTTACTTCTTCAAGAATTCGATTTTTCAGTAATTGATACCAAGGGAGCTGAAAACTATGCAGCCGATCACCTCTCTCGTCTTGAAAACCCGTATGAGAATGTTTTTGATCCTAAGGAGATTAATGAAACTTTTCCTCTTGAAACGTTGAATACGGTGACTTCTCATGATGACCAAAATATCCCGTGGTTTGCCGATATAGCAAATTACCACGCGGGGAATTTTCTTATCAAAGGAATGTCAACCCAACAAAAGAGGAAGTTTTTCAAGGATATAAAGCATTACTTTTGGGATGATCCCTATCTCTTTCGTACATGTGCGGATCAAATCATCCGTAGATGTGTATTTGGCCAAGAAGCTCTTGAAATCCTCAAGGCTTGTCATGAAGGACCCACCGGGGGCCATCACAGTGCCAACATCACAGCTCGGAAAGTATTTGATGCAGGTTTCTTTTGGCCTACGATTTATAAGGATGCCTACGAATTGATCAAATCTTGTGATGCATGTCAAAGGCAAGGCAAAATCTCTCAACGTGATGAGATGCCTCAAAATGCAATCCAAGTTTGTGAAATTTTTGATGTATGGGGTATCGATTTTATGGGACCTTTTCCGTCGTCTAGAGGAAACAAATATATTCTAGTAGCCGTCGATTATCTTTCCAAATGGGTTGAAGCCAAGGCGCTCCCCACCAACGATGCTAGAGTAGTTGTTAAGTTCTTAAAATCCCTTTTCTCCCGATTCGGTGCTCCTAGAGCAATTATAAGCGATCGAGGGACCCATTTTTGTAATGATAAGTTTGCAAAAGTCATGTCAAAATATGGTGTCACCCATCGTCTTTCGACTCCTTACCACCCTCAAACGAGTGGTCAAGTTGAAATCACGAATCGAGGTCTCAAAACGAATTTTGGAGAGGACGGTCGGAGAAAACCGTGCCTCATGGTCAGACAAGTTAGATGATGCATTATGGGCTTTTAGGACCGCTTACAAGACTCCAATTGGATGCACTCCGTACAAGTTAGTCTATGGAAAAGCGTGTCACTTACCCGTCGAATTAGAACACAAAGCATATTGGGCTCTTAAGCATGCCAACTTCGATTTAAAGACCGCGAGCGATCATCGAAAGCTTCAACTCAATGAACTTAGCGAGCTTCGTGATCAAGCTTATGAGAATTCGCTAATCTACAAGGAGAAGACAAAGAAACTACACGATTCCAAGATAAAGAACCGAATCTTCAATGTTTGGTGGATCAATCTTACTTTTCAACTCCGATTAAAGATTGTTCTGAGAAAGCTCAAAGTCCCAGATGGTCCGGACCTTTCACAATCACCAAGTTTATCCATTATGGCACTGCCAAGCTGTCCATAGCCGATGGTTCTAAATTTCGCAAAGTCATTTGCCGACCGTTTGAAGCATTACTTTCTGGAGGGGATACACGCAACGGTAGGTTATCCTGACCTTCAAGAACTTTCCCTAAGGGCACAACTGAATTCAGGGATCGAGTCGAGCTTGCGACTCGGTTGACAAAAAACATGCCGCTTGTGGGAGTTCACCCATGCTTATCCTTCTAATCTAATTCTTTCTATTATTCTATTATTCAATGTGTTGTGTTAGAGAGGCTGTTCTCTCTCCGATTACTCGATGGTTGTTATTTGTTTGTTTGTGATTTTGCAGGATCAACCCAACAATTTCTTTGAAGCCTCTCGTGACCGGTGTTGTTTCCCGTTCTACTCAAGATTCTCATCCTTTATGTGAAATTAGTTTTGGGAGATCCATATCCTTTCATCATTATCGATTAAACGTCTATCTTTGCATACTTCATAAACGGCTTAGATTTACGTAGAGACCCGCCACGACTTAAACATGAGGTGCCAATGTTTCATTTAGTTTGGGGAAGGGGAATCTATCGATTTTAATGTTCTGTGCCTTATTGATTTATTTTCAGTACCCCGTTTTCCCACAAAAATAGCAAAAAATTTAAATTTTAGACACATATAAAAGTAAGAAAAAAAGAAGTTAAGACAAAAATGTTAGGGTTTTTCCGCTGTAAGAATAAGAAGTCAATTTTTGACCCTGGATCCGTAACTGTAGAGTTTCTAGCTTTCTCCTTAACAATTAATGAAATAGTTTGTGCTAGTCATCAAGTAGACTTTAAACATGCTAGACTTGAAATCATTAGTAAATGAAAACTTGTGCAAACTCATAGTAGATTTTTAAATATCCCGAGTTAGATTTTATTAGGCTAAGTATTTCCAAATTATTTTGTGAGATAAGAGATATAGTGTTGTTCCTAATTAGGATGCTAAACAAAGTTTATTTGGAAAGCTTGAAGGCTTATAAGAATAACTTGTGATTTTTCTTCCCAGGAGCTCTTAAAATGACTAATTATACGTGTTCTCTTTAATTTTTACAAATTAGAGTTTTACTCTTAAAAGTCTAATTGGCATATTCAGAGAAAAAGCTTTAATCGATGTGATGATTCAACATCATTTGGTAAATAAGGATTTTAGTTCAAATTTATACTTTGGTTTTCTAAATACGAAATTTTTACTATTTAAATCCTCTAAAAAAAAAATCTATAAAAATGTAGTTGGTGAATAAAAAGGATGCAAGTTATAAATCCTTAAGAGTTAATAAGTGTAATTATAACAAAACCACCATCGCAAGTAAAGTACATGGGCATTTGTCGGTTCACTCCCGAGTACCATCGAGAAGAAAATGTGGAGGATGTATATTTAGGGTTGGTATCATAATAAGTACGCGAGCTCTTGTCAGAGGCGAGGCCGATGTGTCATTGAAAGAAAATTGATACCAATTCCTAGCCTAATAATGTAAATAGTAGATAATAATGTTGCAAAGTTAGAAAATAAATAGTAAAAGTTTCATTTTCTAAAACCAAGGTATTCTTTTTGAGAGCTAAGTGATGGCAACGTCTACAAAGCTTTTACATCAAAGTTCAAGCGTTTCGGTAGATTTCTCCGGATGGGTTCAAAAGCCTTAGCACTTACCCGATGTACAGGTGGATCGTCTAGAGAAGAAAATCATTTATGGGACAAGTGAACCAACGATGTCTTTGCTAAAGAGGTTTTTGTTTGCTTTGAGATGTGATCTTGCTAAGTAAAGCTTGGTTGGATTTCATCTATCTAAATATGTGGATTTAATGGTTTAAATTAATTTGACCACCACACACCTAAATTTAGATTATGTCGGAGAAGAGGAAATCACAATTCGTAAATATATGTAGTCTATAGCATGCTTAGTTCGAATTAGCCGTGATCTATTTGTAAGCTTAGCATGGGAAAAGGAAAATCAGATGATCGAAAGTATTCCTTTTAGACACTTAATTGGTGCTTTTTGTTCTATGATCCTAAAAGTTACCAATGAGGTAATGAAAACAATACATTATGTCAACACAAATAAGTTGTAGTTAGGTAGTTAATTATCAAGAAAAATCATAAAAAGAGAAAAATCTTTGAAAATGGGAATTCGGGTGTTTTATAACTTGTGATCTCTTATCTTTCTCAACAAAAATCTTTGCTACTTTTCAAAGGTTTAGTTTGAGGAATTTTTGAGGTATTTGGTTATAAGGCATGTGATATTGCGTGAGGACACACAATCGTTTAGTTTGGGGAATTTTGATAAGTGTAGAATACACATATCTATTTATGCTTAAAATAACCCAATTAAACCCAAAACAGACCAAAAATGGCAAAAATATGCTTGTATTTGTGTTTTGTGTGTGCAGGTACGGATAAGTCAAAAATCACAAGAATACAGTCAAAATCAAGCAAACACGGACACGAGATTCAGAAGAGTACAAAAAGAAGCCAAAGAAGCCAAGCCTCAGCCCAAACCTTAGCTAAAATCCTTTTATAACATCCACAAGGACCAATCTTGAAAATTTCCAAAGTTATTTATAACTAGAAATGGAATCACAAAGAAAGGGACTGAAATTGCCAAGAGGGCAAAGTCCAACTGAATTTTACCCCGTACTCAGTTATAAAAAAGGCGGGTAACTCCAAACACTATTCATCGTCTTCCCCGTTTTCACCCCATGGTAAAACAAAGGGCAAATGAAAATTAAAGGGTACGGAAGACAATTCAAGGTCTCTCTTACAGGATGGCAGGGATAATTCAGTCAAATCAAGAGCAATCATTGGTCTACTCAAGCTTTGAGCGTACGTGGCTATAAAAGAAGCACAAATTTAAGTGGGTTTTTGTGCTACAACACTCACAAAACTAGCACAAACGTCACATTAAAGAATGCCAGCCTGACAATCCTCAGGTGTCCACAAATCAATCCAACGGCCACAAAAGGAGCTCAAATGATTGATTAAATAAATGGCAGAGATTGAAGCTAGTAATGTAATTCAGCTTTCAATTTAATGAATATTTAGTATTTAGAATTTAAATCCTCTTTTCTAAGCTCTCAATTTAAGCCAATTTGGTCTCAAACGCTAATATTAAGCTCTTTCAGTCTATAAAGCCTTAAATAGATCTGTTTGAAATTCAGTATAAACCTTATCTAAACCTAAATTAGTTAATCTCCAAGGAACTTATTGTTATTTGATCTTTTGGAAGGGGAATCTATACCTTGGAAGAGATCCCAAGGACTTTTACTCTAGCTTATTACTAAGTTAGAGAGCTTGTAGCTGCCTTAATTGGTCCCTTTTGTTTAGCTGAAGGATTAAGTAAGTTTCTCTTTTCATTCTTCTTAAACTTCAATTTTAAGTTGCTTAGTTTTAGTTTATATGCTTAATATTGCCTATTTGCTTATTCTCTTTGCTTATTAATGTTTAAAAATATGTCCTTCAAGTGCTATATTAGTTGTGTCCTAATCTATATTTTTCTTTTTGCTTATATAGATTAGATCATATAGTTATTATTTCGCCATAAAAACTCATAAAATAATCCAAAAATATTAGTTTAAAAATAGTTTAGGTCTTAGATTAAGGCTTATCAGATTGTTTAATCAATGATTATTAAGTTTGTTCAAAAGCTAAGTATTTTATCTGGTATTAGTTATTGTGCATCACAAAAAATTTCTCTTAAAAAGCTTTTCTAAATCCCTGTCAAAATTGTAAAGGGTTGTTTGTTAGTGTCAGTCTCAAATTGCACTAAGGCCGTACTAACCAAGTTAGTAGCTGCCAGAACCTTTACACTACCATACTAACTAAAAATTTAGTACATCCTTACAAGTTAATACTGTTAGCTACATTTTCATTAGGATTTAAGATTAAAGCTTTAGCTTTATATACATCTTAGTTTTAGTTCTTAGTCTATATCCCATTACTTATTACGTTTTTAAAAAATCAATTGGCATCAGCAGTAACATTCAAAGTACTGTTGAACAATATTACACAAGCAGTACAAACCTTATTTAGTACACAGTGTTCTCAGCTTAATTTAGAACAGTAATTTTAAGATTTAGCTTTTCCAATTCCCAGTAAAGGATTTAAGATTTTTCTATAGCTTAATACATTTTAAGTCATAATTTTGCAATTCTAGTTATTCCTTAGTTTAATTTAGCTGTCAAAAGCTATAAAAAAAACTTGAAAATTCCAAAAACAGTACTTAGAATCTTTAGGATTTAAATTTGTTAATTCAGCTTATAAGTCTAGATTTAATAGCTTAATTAGATGAATTATAAGTAGTTAAGAGTTTCTTTTTAAGTTTCCAAAGTCTAGTCAGCTTATTTAGTTCCTCTAGCTTATTTGAAGTTTGTGTTTCTTTGCTTATTTCCTGAGTTTGCTTATTTCATGATCAATTTTCAAAGTGTTTTTTTTTTTAAAAGCCCTTAAAAGTAGTTTAAGCTTTAATTTCTTTTCATTTATAGATTAAACACATCATAAGCTCTTTAGGACTTCTTTCCTTTTTCATTTTGATCTAGTTTTGAGTTTGTCTATACTTTTATTTTTCTAAAACCAAGGATATAGCCCTCTTATCTGAAACAGCTTAAAGATAAGCTCTTGGTGAGCATATTTGTGAGTTTCACCCATAGCCCTGTGTATTAATCTTGTTCCCCCTAGCTTCTTTACAACTTTGCTTCTTGAGTTTTTCATTATAAGCACTTTCAATTTCACCTTAATATCAGGGTCTTAGTTTGTTATCGGATAGATTCTTAGGTAGAAGGGTAACTTTTCGATTTTAATTGTTTTTCAGATTAGTCCCTCCGTTAGTTTGTTAGGTATTTGCACCATTAGTCCTTTGTTAAGTTTTAATTAAGTTTAATAGTTTTAATTAGTAATTAGGTTTAATTTTAAAATTAGTTTAATTAGACTTTATTTAAAAAGAAAAAAAAATTAATTAAGGTTTTTATTTTTATTAAGTGTCTTATCATTTTATCTCTTTAGTATAATTTTTTCTAGATTAACAAATCATCAACTTGCTTATTCAAATCAGAATCCGAACTTAAAACGTGGTTTCAATTGCACTAGTCATTGGGGAAAACGACCCGGGTGAGCATACTTGCCCGGTTAAACATACGTATATTATATATATTATATTATTTTTGTAAGTCTTAACTTTTTACCTTGGTTAAAGGTGAATAGTTGGAATTTACCTAAGTAGTATTATTATTATATATTTTATAGGTACGTAAAACTGCAATCACAGACCACAGCTTAAGTGCTATCAAGTTAAAGATAAGGTCGTGCCAAACAATAGTCAAGTGAAGTTTCAAAAGAAGGAAGTAGAAGACCATCATAGGATTTCTAGTATTTCTAAGAAAACAAAGTCTGTAACTGCGTGTAATGACAGTTCAAACTCCAGAACTTCGAATGTGAATGCTGTTTGTGCTGAATGTGGAACATGTGTGTTTAATTCTAATCATGATGCTTGTGTTTCTCGATACTTGAAAGACGTGAATGCTAGAACTAAGAAGCCTAATGTAGTGCCTATTAGTGCTAGTAAACCCAAGAGAAAAGCGAACAAATCTGTTGCAACACCCCATAAGAAAACAGTTGCATCAGATACCACTATTCAGAAATCCAAGAGTTACTATAAGGAGTTGTATGAGAATACAAATCAGGAATGGAAATGGTGGATAGCTAAGAGATGTCCATCAGGATATACATGGACACAAAAGCCGCTAAGGACCAAAAAGATATGGATGCCTAAGATTAGGAAAGCTGATGAATCAACAAGTATTAGTCCCACTATAGACATTGTCTCTAGGATAACTAATGTCTTGAAGATATCAAATTCCTTAGGATCCAATTTGTCCAATGTTCCATCGTCCTCTAATTCTCTTGCGCAGATAGTACAACTCATCAATTCAATGTTGACTCTAGGATGCCAAAGCACAACGGCAATCTCAAGCTTTTGTGTAATTTTGTGGAGAAATTTCTGGGTACAATCATTTTGGAATGATCAGTTTTGCTCCAATTCTTGTTATGAGATCTGAATTTCAAAGAAATCACATCAGAACGGGTTTTAATACGATCGAAGGCCACAATCACAATCTTTTTCTCGGGTTGGTCAATTCTGTGATGCTGATTTGGAGGTATGCTTTCAGAAATCTACTTATTTGAGAGAGATCTCAAGGAAACGATCTACTAACTGGAAATTCGTGGATCTGATCTCTACACAATATCTCTTCAAGATACATACTCATCAACTCTAATCTGAATTTCATGGCAAAAGCTACACCAACTCAAGCATTGTTATGGCATCAAGGATGCTTTTTCTCAGCTGAACTTACGATACATCACCTTAAAACTCCTCAAAGAAAGAAGTTGTGAATGCTACCTAAGTTGAAATAAGTCAAGATCAACTTAGTTTCGTCATGTGAAATGAGAAAGCAAAAAGAAGTTCATTCAAGACAAAAGCAGTTCCTATTTCAAAGTAAGGCTAAATTTGCTTCACATGGACTTGTGTGGACCAATGCGAGTTGCAAGCATAAAGGGAAGAAGTATAATCCAGTGATATGTAGAATGACTATTCAAGATACACTTGGATCTTTTTCTACGCCCCAGGATGAAACACCAGAAGTTCTCAAACGACTTTCTCAACCTGATTCACACGCAATCTCAAGCTCAAGTATTTACTGTTACCGTACTGACAGAGGCACGGAATTCTTGAACAAGACACTCCATGCTTATTTCAAAGAAGAAGGCATTGAACATCAAACTTTCACTCCTCGAACACTTGAACAGAACTGCGTTGTCGAAAGACGGAATCGTACTATAGTTTGAGGCTGCACGAAACGATCTTTCAGCTTCTAAGCTTCCATTATCATTCTGGGCTGAAGCAGTTGCAACCGCATGCTATACTCAGAACAGATCAATCATCATATCCACTCATGGAAAGACGGCATATCACATCATCAATGACAGGAAACCTTTAATAAAACATCTTCACATCTTTGGTTGCATTTGTTACATAACTAGAGATGGGGAAAATCTGGACAAGATGAAAGAAAAAGGGGATCCATGTGTCATGGTGGGATATTCTACTCAGTCGAAGGGATATCGTGTTTACAACAAGAGAACACGCTTAATAGTTTGTGAGTCAATTCATATCAATTGATGAAATCAAAGAAATGATGTCTGATCACAACAGTTCAGACCTCGCACCACAACGACAAGAGATGTCTGTTGAAAATGTCTCTTTAGGCCTCGTTCCTCAAGGACAAAAGGCGTCAGATTATGACAACTCTGACCCCGTGCCCCCAAGACAAAATGTTGTTCCTACAGCAAAAAAGACAGATTCATCACAACAAGGGTTAGAATTTCTTCTTCAGTTCCTATTTACTGAGAGGAAAAAACAATCCAACACACTATCATGCTGAGGAAGAACAACAAATGATCAAGCACCGAATGCAATCACTTTCAAAAGCATGAATTATCAATCCATTTTTTGTACATCGGGTACAAAGAAATTTGTGGAGTCATCCTCACGCACATTGATAATACCAATGTGCATTCATTTCAATCAACCACAAAGTCATGATTACCGATGACCAGAGATCATGTCCCCAATAGAACACGATCATAGGAAATCCTCCATGCCAGTTCAAACAAGTACACAGCATTGCCACAGATCCTGAAATGTGTATGTTCGCAGCTACGACGGGTGAGTATTGTTGACCGAAGAACATTAAGGAGGCAATGCTGGATTCTGCAAGGATCAAGCAATGCAGGATGAACTTCATCAGTTCGACAGACTAAAAGACTGGGAACTCTTCGACAAACCATTTGCCAAGAGGTTCTTATACTAAAGATGGTTAGTAAGAACAAAAAGGATGAAGATCATATGTAATCACAACAAAGCAACGACTTGTTTGCTAAAGGTTTTATTCTCAGGAAGAGGGTATTGATTTTGAAGAATCATTATGCTCCATTAGCATCGCTTTGGAAGCAGTTCGGATTTTTTTGTTGCCCACAGCAGCACACAACTCTTTCCTTCCAAGCTATCAGATGGATGTGGAAAACGGCATATTCTTAATGGTCCAACTGAGGATGAGTTTATGTTGCCAGCCAGAAAAGGTTGTTGATACCAGATCATCCAGAAAAAAGTCTACCTTCTCAGGAAAGCTTGTATGGATAAAGCAAGCTCCAAGAGCCTGTTAAAGATGACACTATCAACCTTCCTGATGTCAAAGGCTTTTCTAAGGTACAATGACCCAACAATAATCAGATAAAATACGGGGAAGGATATACTACGTAGTGCAGATTTACGTTGATGACTAAATTTTGGGTCTACAAAACCCAAAAAATTCCAAAAGATTTGAAATTTAATGCACAGTAGGATTTGAACTGTCCTTAAAAGTGGGGAGATGAAATTCATTTTAAGGACTTCATCATCCACCATTCCCCAAAAGTGTATTTTTATCAATCATGCCAAGTACTCTTTAGAAATCTGAAAAAGCATAAATATCGACAAACTGTCACTCCATTGTATATACACCAATGCTACTAAAACCCAAACTAGATATGGACTTTGAGAGGAGAACCCGTAGACCAATATGGATTATCGTAGATAAAAATCGAGTCACTACATAGGAACTTGACAAATCCTAGTATACCGTACTTAGTGCAACAGTAAGCTATAGTGCACTGTTATCAAGCACGACCAAACTCAAAACACCTCAAGGAGGTTAAAAGAATCTTTAAATACCTAAAGGGTATCATTAACATGGGACTAACTGGTAATCCCAAAGGATTCTGTCTTTTGAACTAACAGCATTTTTTAGACCTGATCATGAAAACCGGATGCCTTGATACACAGAAAAGCACTTCAGGAGATACATGATTCCATTGTATAAACTAGTAAGTTGGATGTCAAAGAAACAAAACTGCACTGCAGTGTCTTTAGCAGAGGCATAGTACGTGTCGTTATCTACAAGTTGTGCTCAAGTAATGTGGATGAGGACACAGCTTCAAGATTATGGCTTCAACTACAACAAAATACCATTGTACTGTGACTCTCAGTCAGCCATAAATCAATCTTATTGCACAAACCCGTACAACCATTCGCGAACAAAGCACATCATACTCGTCATTTCATAAAGGAACAGGTTGAAAAATGTATAATTGAATTATATTTTGTCAGAACTGAATACCAATTAGCTGACATGTTTACGAAAGCCCTTCCTGAGGATCGGTTTAAGTATCTTGTCAGAAGGATTGGTATGAGATGTTTGACTCCAGCTGATCTAGAGGTTCTGATCAAATGAGACTTTGATAGTAATGTTCCAGTGGATTTCATTGCTTGAATCATCATCAAACATCACCATGTAAATATTTTTGAGAAAAGCAAAATAAATACAAAAATTAAAACTCTTACAACAAAGAAAATACAAATTCAGAAAATCAGAAAATTTCCAAAAATATTTCTTCTCGCATGTCTCTGAATCGCATAACATTACGTGCTTAGAAATGTCGATTAACATTGACACGGGTGTGTAAATGAAGTTCGAGCGAGAGTTTGCAAATAGTTTCAAAACATGTCATTTCTAATTTTCTAGATGGCTTATGTGCAAATGTCAGTACATAACCCGGACTTCATATAAAGGAAGGTTTATAACTTATCCTCACAACGAGAAAATTAACGTTTCTCGTCTTAGATTGTTCTAACAAGACGATTCAATTTCTTAGCCATAAGAAAAAGGAAAGTGTACGTTTCAGTGGCGCTTTACCCTTACACGTTAGAGAGAAGGTCCTCTAACAATATGGTTTTTTACAAAATTTGAAAAAAAACCACAAACAATTTTTCAAGAATTTCTCGATGAACAATTCATAATCTTTCAAAATTTTGTGCTCAACACCCAACCCTCACAAGTTTTCAAAAGAAAACAATATTTCAATTGGTTCTATTTTTTGAGGGAGATTTTTTTCGAAAAAACCAAACTTTTAATGTTCTTGGATACATCAAATTGACAATTCTTATGTATTCAAACATTAACAAAATGTTCAAACCAGTCATGCTGATAATATTTCTCCCACACAATTTTAAAGACATAATTTAATCACAAGGTATTCAAAAACTAAGTGTTTTATTATTTACAATAAGGGGAAAAAATGTATTTAAAATATGATCTAATTGACTTCAATGTTGCTTAAAGGTTTTATGTTTTCGATCTTACACCCAACAACATCTAAATTTCATGACGAATCTGAAGTCATAAAGGTGGTTAAGGGTTAGGAATCAATCCTATGTCCAACAGAGACCGAGGATCTACCCAAGGATAATCCCAAAGTTAGAAAAAGCAGTCCTTAGGTATGATTAGAGATAGAATGTTAATATGAATAATGCCGCAAAAAGACAGAAAACCAAGCCAAAATGACAAAACTGAGCATGGAATGGAAAAGACTGTGCAAAATCAAGGCCAAAGTCCAAAAATGCCAAAGTCAGAGTCAATACTGAAGAATCAGCAGTCAAACCGGAGCCGGAACTGAAGAATACTATTGGATGCAATCTTAACCCATCTGATGGGCCGGGAAAGCCCAATAGTATATTTATGAAGACTGTGAAGACCAAATGGGCCCTCAATCAATTACAACAGCCCATTTGTGTGCAATTGACAAAGACTGTGAAGACTTTGAAGGCCCAATCCTAGCCCAGTTACAGCCAATCTCAGCCATTGTACACACAAAACCCACTCCTGAACCTTATTGGGCCTTAAAAAGCCCAATAACATAAGCCTAAACCTTATTGGGCCCAGACACACTCAGTGGGCCCAATACAAGCCCACACACCTTATTGGGCCCAAACCCAAACCCAGTGGGCCCAATACAAGCCCAAAAGCCAATCCCGTTTTTACTTTCTTAGCTTAAATTTTAATTAAGTTTGCTTTAAAAATTGTTGTACTCAGTTTCTTTTTAAGTTAAAACTGCCAAATGGCAATTCTTTTATTATGTTTAAAGGCAAGGGCTAATTTGCAATTTCCCAAACCCCTTTTAATTCTTTTGTTATAAATCAGAGGGACCATAGCTGTCACTTTCCAAACTTAGTTTATAACTGTTTTTTTTCGGCTTATAAGAAAATGAAAAGAGAACGAAAGATGGGGGGTGCTTTTTGCACCTTCCCCAAACTTTCCTTTTAAAACCTGCAACCACTTGGGTACTATTACCCCTTTACCGCCAAAACCCAAACCGGGCATCCCATGTTTTCTAGGCCAAACCACCCTCCCTAGTACTTTCCCTGCTCTCCCCATACCATTTCCCACAACCCAATACCCCTATAACTTTTCCACTTGGCAATCCCACTCAACCCGATCCCCTTCAATGGCCGAGATTGAGCCAGAAGTAACACAACTTGCAAACAAGGGCTAGGATTGCTTTCTACACTCACAGCAAACACAAACCATGAGCCAGAAGTCTTTGGGGACTTCTATAAAAGAAAAGAAGACCAAGCCGAAGAGATATATACATTTTTACCCTGTTTTTACTTTTTTAGTTTAATTTTAATTAAGTCTGCTTTTAATTATTGTACTCAGTTCAATTTCAAGAGTTTTTGTTGTAATACTTTCAGTTTTCAAGTTACCTTGCTCTTTGATTTCAAATTTAAGTCAATTTTACATCATTAAGCTCTCAATAAGCTCATGTGAGCTTATTACTTTTCATAAGCTCAAATTTAGCTTATTACCTGTTTTTAATGAATCATTCACTTGTTCTCATCATTTTACATTCATCATTACCACTTGAGTTCATTTGATCAAGATTTGGCAGCTTAATGAAGAAATAAGCTGAAAATAGCTTATTGAGCTTATTGCTCTTTGGTTTAGAGGCTTTGGAAGCCACTTAGGATCACAATTTGAGCCACTCACTCAACTAGAGTGGCTCTAGTTCTGAGACTCCATTATTTTCAGGTTCTACTTCTTTAGATTCAAATTCCGAAGTCAAATTACATTGCACCCCTGTTTTTACTTTTGTAGTTTAAAATTTAATTAAGTTTGCTTTAAAATTATTATACTCAGTTGTTTTAAAAGCTTTATGTTGTAATATTCTGCATTTTTAATAAAAGATAAGAGTTTTTTGTGTTATTGCATTTATCAAAATTTGAAGTGTAAATTAAGCCATCAATTCTGTTTAAACTTGCATAACCATGTGTAAAAGTTGTTAAGCTCAACTTAATATCACTGTTCTAGCCTTTATTTCTTTTAAAAAAGCTAAAAAAATACGAATTTATAAATTAAGGGGGTGTTTGGTTTAGACCCCAAAATGGGTCATATGAGTTTTTTTTTTATGGGTAAATACCACTCAGCCAACTTTGGCTGAGTATGTGAGGTTTATTAGACCATTTAAATCACAACTTTTAGTGTTAAAATAAGTTTTTGTGGGCCTTTTGTATTATGTCAGATTTTCAATAAGCCAAAATAAGCTTAAGGGCTCCAGCTGCTTAAGCAGCTTAAGCACACCATCCTTGTGCTCACTTTAGTCATATATAGCCAAAGAAACACCCACTTTACTCTGTCATACAACCATAAGCCAAGTTACAATTTGTGCATGTATGTACTTTTGTTAAAAACAGTCAACTTTAAGCCCAAATTTCAGCACTTAAAAGTCCACATTTATAAACCAAATTTTGGAATTAAATTCATTTATGAACCCTTTAAATCTGTTTTCACTTTGTTTTGGCCAATAAGCATTTTTGTGCTTATTGCATAAGCTTAAAAAGGACCCTTAAACCCTTGTTAACCCTCCCCTGGTGCTGAACACCTAAATTCAGCCCCCTTTTCTAGCTTATTGCATAATTAAGCCTTAGGCTTTTATGGCTTTTTATTATAGCCCATAGGTACCTCTTTAAGTTCCCAAAATTTAGCAGCTTAATTCTCTTGTTTAGTTAGCTTAATAGTAGCTTAAAGTAGGCCTTTTCTGTTTTTTTTAAATCTGCCAGCATAGCTTATCTCATTTCCAGCTTATTTTAGGGCTTATTCTAGAAACCTTAGCTTATATTTAGGATTCCCCTCTCCTTATTAACTGTTCCCCATTAGTTGTAGCTTATTTTGTTAGCTTAAATCCCCATAAGAAAGAAAATAAGCCAATAAGCTTATTGAGCTTCTGTCAGTCAAAAAGCTCACTTTTCTGGCTTATTAAGTTCATTTCAGGCAATGTGCTTTTTATGAAAAAGCTTCACCATAATCCCCTTTACAAGTTTGCTTTTATAGCTTTTTGATAATAAGCACTTTGGACCCTTTTTGTAATCGGGTTGGTGTGCAGGGACCAATTGTGTAATTTTCTATTTTATAGTTAGTATTGTTAGTCCCTGTGGTTAACTACCCTATTGCCCCGTTAGTCCTTATGTCCCTTCCCTGTTAGTCCTTTTGTTTTAACAGCAGTTAACTTTTGTTAGTTTAATTTAATTTAATTAATTAAATTAGGTTTAAAATTAATAAGTTTAATTACTTTTTATATAATTAATAACTTTTGGGCATTTTTATATTTTTAGAATTGTTAACTTTTTCTTTATTTAATTTTATTTTTTCAGAATTTTTATAACTTTTATTTTTTGTCTTTTTCTATTTTCTTAGTTTTAATTAGTTATTAATCTTTAAAAATTCATAAAAAATCCAAAAATTAATAAAAAAATATTTTTCTTTTTTATAAAATTTTCTTTTGTCATTTAGTGTCTAGGAAAAATATAAAATTTAGTGTAGGCTTTAAATTTCAGTCTTAGACCCGTTTTATCGAGTGCGTTTTACCGTTTCTTTTCGTTTTGCATTCATCAAAGACCTCCTGTTTTTTTTTATGTTTTTTTTATTTTCAAATTAATACTTAATTAGAATTTAATTTTGATTTTTAATTTAATTTAGCATTTATTTTCTAATTTTTGTATTTAGGTTTCCCTGTTACCTTGATTCTGTTCCCGTATTTTAGTATAGATTTAATTGTAGGATTGCCCTATAACTATTTTGTTTCCCGTAGTTTTTATAGATCCCCATTTCATATATCTGTTTCCCGTAGATTAAATTTGGTTTTATTTAATTATTTTAGTTGTGAAATTTATATCAGTGTTTCAATCATATCTAATATTTCCACATTTCATTTTTCCTCATAAAACAAGGTTTACTTCAATTGCAGCCTCGTTGGGACATACGACCCGGGAATATCTCTTCCGGAATCTTTTTATCATTGATTCTATCTTGTGTATTTTATCCTTTTATGGAATTTGACATTTTGCCTTGGTCAAGGGCATTCGGTTAGGATCTGTATTAGGGTTGCTATATAAGTATATTCTATACCACGAATCATGCTTCCAGAGCAGCATCAATACTATCAGCAACTAGTTGCCGGATGGCAGCCTAAGTCATAGCTGGTGCTGCAGATGTTGATGTTCTCTTGGGAGGAATCTATCAACATATACAAGACAACACATTATAAGAATCCATAAAACGATATAGTCATATCACAAGTTAAGGTATGAAAATGATAATACAAAGACTTGTGATCATTCTTTGATATTACATTGCAGGATATAATGGAAAATTCTGGAATCTAAGACTTCCAGAGATGAACACTCTAACAAGCATCTGACTCATTAGGTTTCTCGAGGATTGGTTCACTTCCCAGTGGTTGCGGTATGATCCATAATGAGTTATCTAAGATAGACTTATCAAAGGGATAGTCTGGTGGTGGTGTAGTTGACCTAAACGGTGATGAAGATCCTACTGATGAAGATGAAGATATTGGAATGGGTGATTCAACAGGTGTCTCGGCGTCTTTAGGTGGTGAAATCTTCTCGGGAGGAAAGAAATGTCGGGAAATCAAACATTGGTGATAGTGATAACACTAGAGAGGCTAGTGAGGCTAAAAGATCCTTTAGTTAAATCATCTGAAAAGTTAGGAGAGGTGTTTCCCGGTGAGGCTGGGAAATAGTCCGGTGTAGGTCTTTAGATCATTCGATTAACACAAGAACACACAAGATTAAACTTTAAATTGACTTGTATTAAAGAAAAACAAAGAACAATGGTGTGGCAACAAAACACACAAAAATGAAACCCTAAAATATCTAAGTTGCTAACTTCCTAAAAAAGAAAGAAAAAATGGCTTTATATAGCCTCTCTAGGGCCTTGGCCTTTTTCCTATTGCAAGCTTGGGACAACTTTTTTGAAGTTAAGCACGCTCATCCGGGAAGTGCAAGAATTGCTTAGCAAACTTGTTTCAAGATGGTGAACATCAAATAAGTGACTAGCTATCTGAGTACATCAGCAATACTCCGGCATGGAATCGCCCTCGTCGTCTACTGTGATAATGATGATGACGAAGTACTAAACCATTTGCAATCACACCCGAATCAACCAACCAAAAGATCCCGTAACTCTCTAAAGTTTGGGGGACGAGCCATCTTGACACTATTTCCCGGCCAACGGAATCGTGATCGAATTCATAAAGCAGTGTCCGAGAACCTTGTCCAACCCCAATTTAGTTCGAGGATTTTTCCCGACGACGAGTGTGATTTGCCTCCATATGGACAGATTCTTCAAATAATCATGATTTTACTTTCTCAACCCCTCTTCGATATCGATGAAGATTTTACCTTAAGTGACACTAGAGTCATTTTCCGAGGAGGACATTCCAAAAGAGAAATTTACATTTTCTCTAAATCCTCTCTTTTGATCTTGATGACGAAATTGCTCGACTAAGGTAGATCGAATTAATGAAGAGGTGCTGGAAGGCTCCATTCAAAACCACCGGGCATTGAATCTTTTGAAGCTGAATCTGATCTTGTAGAATCCTTGCATAAATCGAGACCATTTCTGGTTGATTTCCCTTCACCTAGATCGATTCTCTTACCAATGAGTACGCCTGTGAACACATCGTTAACCTAAATTCAATCCACCAAGAAATGTGATGAAGTTGAAATTTGACCCGGAATGGAAAATTACTGTTTTGGAAAGTTTGCTCTACGATAACTCATCAACCTCGACCACCGGAAGCTCATCAAGCAATTCTAATGCTAGTCGAATCTTCCCTCCATCTCATATCACCCGTGTGGATAAATGAATCTCTTAATGAGGAGATTGACTTGTTTCTATGCTGATGGACCGGATCAATACTCACCTAAGGAAATGAGAGTGATGATGACGACTCCGTAGATACGAAATACTTGTCTATTTCCCTTCCCAGTTCGAATCGTTTTATGATTGATTATCCCATTCTGGAAATTCAACCATTGATGTGGTGGAAAGACATCCCCGAATGTGCAAATGTATTACCCACCCAATCCCATCCTGGAGCACGCTTTCAATCCCAGCTAGTGAATTTTTCGCTTATGTTGTATGGATCTTTCTCGCCATTTCATGCTTATCCTGTTACTCCGCCTTCTCTTCACTCGCCTGTAGGATGAAGATAACCATAGTATGATCCCGGCATTTCAATTTAACATTCTTCTTTCATGCCGGATTCTCTCATCGAAGTGGAACTTATCAATAAAATTCCAATACTTATCGTAGTCACTATGAATGAAAGTCGATGATGATTTTAATTTCCACTTGTTTCCTCAAGGATCCATAAATTCCTTGTGATGGGTCAAGCATCGCGACCCTAAACACGCGCTTCGTGTGGAAGCAACCCATGCTTAACCGTAGTTGTGATATACATAAGTGTTGTTGTGTTGTAGATAGCTGTCTATTCCATTACCCGTGTTTCCATGTTGTTTGTATACTGTCCAGGATTGCCCGAGTTGTGAAGACTCTCAGTTTGTCATTCACAATAGTTTCGACATCCTCAGCTTCATTTGGGAATCCGATATCCTAATCTTTATCGACTAACGTTTTATCTTTTGGCATACCTCATAAATGGCCTTAGGATTAATGTAGTACCTATTCAAAACAACGATGAACGATGTTTAGTTCTAGTTAGGGGGGTAATCTTCGATTTTGATTTGTTTGCCTTCAGCATTGTTACCGACGTAAACCCGTTTTTAACAACCAAAATACAAAAAATGAAAAAATTTGAAAATTTTTCAAAAATATATAAGTGTTTTTGTCGAGCAGTTATTGCTTTCTTATTTGGGTAGAAAAAGATATTTTTGACTAGATCGTGCGTTTTTGAGCCCAGCTAGTTCCTTTAGGCCAAGCTTTCACGAATTTATATTGCTTTGAATCTTAAAAATGTGAAGAACGAGAAATGATAGAGTTAAATATAAGTTTATGTGCTAAGCAAGATTCTTCTAAAAACTTATTACAAGTACTTGTGGTTTTCCTCTCCCGTGGAATTTCTAACACCTAATCATAACGTAACTCAATTTAATTCAACTAAGTCAATCGATGTTTTCAGAAAAAGCTTCAAATTTGTAACTTGAGTTTTCAAAAGCGAGATTTAGGACGATTTAAAAGATAAATGCCAAGAAGCATGAATGAAATGGTGAATGCAAAAATGCAAGAAATATTGACATTTTGCCAATGAAGCATGCTTGATATATGGAGCAAGTAAAAGATGTGTCGTGATATCCCACTCCGCTAGCAACGAGGTGGGGGTTCAAACTAAGACGTCTTTACTTCTAGGGATTTGGTGTGTCGTGATATCTCACTTGGAAGAAAGGTCTAGGTGAGGGTTCAAACTAAGACACCAATCCTTAGCCATTTTAGGAAGAAGGTGTTGATGTGATTTCCCACTACGCTAGCAACGGGGTGGGTTTTCAAACTAAGAACACCGGTCGTTGGTTGTGATATCCTGCTCCGTTAACCACGAGGTAGGGGTTCAAACTAAGCAACGCATTCCTAGCTTTAAAAACTTATGATCATAGTTGAAAATGTTGCAAAAAGTTCTAAAGTTTAAATCTCGAAATCAAGTTACGAAGTCTTAATAAGTTGTTGCTTTGAGTCATGATTCATTTTGAATTATGACTATGAAAATAAGTTGATCTATGGTTAAATTAAAATGAGTACACACATTCAATCGTATATCCATGTTGGGAGTTGAAAATTCACAAGTCATAAGTATGAGGGCTTAACATATAAACTTATATCAACAATGATCTTGTATTAATTGCTTATCTTGGAACTTGTTAAAATTGAGGACGATTAATTATCCGTCGGACATCCGAGATCACTCCTACGGGCCTCATCTCATTTCTATGATTCCCAGTTTAATAAATAAAGAAAGTCAAACTTGTTAAAAAATGAGAAAATCCAAAAATATTAGTTTCGAGTAGTGTAAATGCAGAAAAAGGGTAAAAAACGGGGCTTACATGTTTACTTCATAACATTGCGTGAGGACACACAATACCTTAGTTTGGGGGATTTGATAAGTGCTTAATTACACATATCTTTTACCTCTAAAAACGAGCTTAAATGACCAAAAACAGACAAAAACTGCCAAAAGAAGTTTATGTTTTGCATATTGTAATATGTGCCCGTGGATATCATCAAAAAGACAGAAAACCAAGCCAAAATGACAAAACTGAGCATGGAATGGAAAAGACTGTGCAAAATCAAGGCCAAAGTCCAAAAATGACAAAGTCAGAGTCAATACTGAAGAATCAGCAGTCAAACCGGAGCCGGAACTGAAGAATACTATTGAATGCAATCTTAACCCATCTGATGGGCCGGGAAAGCCCAATAGTATATTTATGAAGACTGTGAAGACCAAATGGGCCCTCAATCAATTACAACAGCCCATTTGTGTGCATTTGACAAAGACTGTGAAGACTTTAAAGGCCCAATCCTAGCCCAGTTACAGCCAATCTCAGCCATTGTACACACAAAACCCACTTCATAACCTTATTGGGCTTGAAAAAGCCCAAATAACCCAAACCTGTTACCTTATGGGCCTTAAAAAGCCCAATAACATAAGCCTAAACCTTATTGGGCCCAGACACACTCAATTGGGCCCAATACAAGCCCAAAAGCCCACACAAACCCAAGCCACAAAAGCCCACATTTCTTTTATAAAACTTTAGGGCTAAAATTGCCGAATTTTGAAAGTTATTTTATAAAAGAAAAATGGTTTAAACAAACACAAGGGCTGGTTTTGCAATTTACCAAAAACCCTTTTACCCTTTTAGTTATAAAACGCAGGGACCATTTTTGCAATTTGCCAAAACTTTCTTTATTCTTTTGTTATAAAACGACAAGGACCAAAACTGTCACTTTCTAAAACTCGTTTATAACTGTTTTTTGGCTTCAAAATGCGATAAAAGGGATGAAGAGGCAGGGCCAACTTTTGCCTCTTCCTCCAACATCCTTTTAAACCAGTGCGAACCATAACTGTACCCTTGCCCAACTACCCGCCTTTTCACATACCACCCCCCCCCATATGGGTTTTTCTTGCCTTCCCACCTCCCTAGTACACTCTACAGCTATCCCATACCATTTCCCACCTTACCCTGCCCCTATAACCCTTCCCACTTGGAAATCACTCAACCCGACGATCCCCATCAATGGCTGAGAATGCTATAAGGCCAATGAAAGGCTAGGATTGCTTGGGAAGTGTTGTACTCACACAACAAGCACAACCCAAGTCCAATAGAAGGCTGAGAGCCTCTAAACAACTGATTTTGGATCCAAAGCACTTGACCACATCATTGAGAAGCAGCAATATACTCAGCTTCAGTAGTTGAGTTAGCCAATATAGTCTGCTTTTTACACTGCCAAGAGATTAACCTCAAACCAAGAAATTGACAACCTCCTGTTGTGGATTTCCTGTCTAAGCTGGCACCTGCATAATCACTGTCTTACAAGAAGCCTTGTGTTGCTTTCCCTTCTGTTATTTTACCTCCTCTAGTACCACCACCAAAGGCAATAAAACCTCCATCAATGTCTTGATAGTCAGTAAGGAAGTCTTTGTTCCCTGTCATGTGCCTGGAACATCTACTGTCAAATATTCCTTTGTTTTTTAAAGCTTGTTATGGATTTCCCTGCACAAAAGTAAGAGAGTCAGTGTCTCTTGGGGACCCAAGCCACTACTGACTTGAGTCTGCCTTGTGGATCTATATAATTTACTCTTTTTGAGACCCACGATCTACTATTATCTTTGGAGACATTGTTTAAATCAGTCATTTTGGGTCTCCAAACATAACCTGCTGAGGCCTTAATAGCAGTGACCCCATTACCCTTAACAACACTAACTGCTGTTTGCCCAACAGTATTAACACCCTTTACTCTGACAGTATTAACACCCTTTACTCTGACAGTATTAACTATTTCATTTGAAATACTGGTGTTTGGTGCTGTTGATTTATGAAAAGGCCTTCTAATAGGTGAATGTGACTTATGAAAAGTATTTGTTCTTGTTTTTGAAATATTCACTCTATTTGTATGGGTAGCAGTATTAACTTGTTTGACTGCACCAGTTGATGCTACTGCTCTGAAAGAGCTTTGCTTGGCAGTACTAACTCGTACTCTTCCACACCTTGTTAAGACTGCAGATGGAACACATTTATTTTGATGATTTATTCTCTGAGTGTTGTTCCAAACTGGTCTAACTTCCCTATGACCAGTAACTTTTCCCATATCATTCAAAACAGATTTAGCCATTCTCTTTTCATGAAAATCACAGTCTTTTATTAGATGGCTGTAACTGCCACAAACAAAACAAGCTTTCTTTGTAAACCCAAATCTTAACCCCAGTTTTTAAGTCATTTGTCCATTCCAAGCTCTTCTATCTACCTTAGGATTTCGAGTGATCATCCTAGGTTTTCAGCTTGTTTAGGTTTAAGAGATTCATTCCTAGCATTAGTAAACTCAATCCTTTTAAAACTAGGTTTGTTTGTTTCTTGCAAATCATTAGATTGAAAAATATCCCCATCATCACTAACCCAATCTTCAATGATAACTCCACTAGGCCTAACAGATTCAACTCTAGGCATTTCTACACCAGTATTGCTAGTTTGAGAGGTACTTGCTTTAACTTAAGACACACTAGCACTAGTTTTATTTGCTGTAAGCCAATAAACAGAATCATCCAATCCTGCAAAAGATAGGTTAGCTAGTGGAGGCATGTAGTTACTAGTTAAAGGAAGAGGAACAACATGATATCAATTATCCTTTTTTAACCTATCATTTGTTTGATTGTCATCTCCATCACTTGAACGACTATCAAATACACTATTAAACAATTCACTACCACTTGAATCAATTTCATTCAATTGATCTCCATATCCTAGACCAGTTTTATCTTTAGCACTTAATTGACTATTGTTCAGTTTATTTAAGTTTTTAGAAGATGTTTCAAACTGTTCTAGTTTAGCTTTCAAATCATCTTTTTCTCTTAAGGTTTCATCTAACTGATTTTTAAGTCTAGTGATAGCATTACTTTTGTCTTTTAATTTAAATTCTAAGACTGCAATCTTTTCTTCATAGACAACTTCATTTTTCTGATAAACAATTAATTGTGCCTTTATAGATTCTAGGCCTAACTGATAAGCTATAATTTCTAGATTAGCCTTATTAAGAGTTTATCACTAGTCATCAAACGGTTTTTTAAGTTTTTCATGTGTTTTCACACAGTTTTTAGAAAAAGATTGTACGGAGTTTGAAGTGTAGGCCATGATAGCAAACTTAGTTGGTTCATCTTGAGCTACATAACTCCAGTCATATCCCAATCTATCTTGGACAATCAAAGCATTGTCCTGAACAACCAATGCATCAGAGGTCTCTACTGGTACAGTCCTTCTGGTGTTGTCCTTGCTCCTATACCATGATCTTATCCTGTTCCCTTAATTCTTAGTGGCTTTTTTTTATAAACACATTCCCTTGCAAAATGGCCCCTTCTATGACAGTTAAAGCATTCAACCTTAGTTTTATCAAAACCTACAGGTTCTTTGCCATTGAAGATTAATTTCCTTCCAGTCTTCTTATAGAATCTCTTTACCCTCATAGAAAGCATGGCCACCTGCCATTTAAGGTCCATTTCTTCCAAATCATCATGATCAATCTGCTCTAGGTCTTCATCATCCAGTTGTGGACTACTTGGCTGATTTGCAAAGAATGAGTACATTAGTTCATCAGTATATGATGATGAAGAGGCTTGTCCCTGAGAATTATGGCCTGCTGCAGTAGGAACACCATTAGCAGTACTAACTTCATTACTGCTGCTAGTGTCTTCTGCAGAGAGAAAGGCCACATTCTGAGAGTTTAAAGATGATCCAGAGGAACCTTTGATATCAGCTTCAAACACTTTTAGATTATTGTATAGATCATCAATATCCAAATCATCTATACCAGCTTTGTTCCTCATAATTAAAGCTACATTATTCCATGATGAAGGTAGAGCTCTTAAGAATTTCTGATTTGCATCTTCAATAGCAACAGCTGCACCATGAACTTCTAGTAGGCTGATAAGTTTTTGAAACCTATCATATGCTTTATCTAGGCCTTATGTGTCAGATACAGAAAAGTTTTCAAATTGTTGCTTCAAGACATTCTTCTGCATCTTCTTAGATTCAACAAGTTGATCTTCTAGCTTTAACCACTTATGATACCACTTGTGATACCACTTGTGAAAAAGATGAACTATGGATGAATCAACTGGATTGGAAATTTCTGAAATGGAAGTTGTATGAAAGTTGTAGAGTTCATACTCTGTTTATGGATGGTACACCTATGGAGATTAATATGCTAGTAGAGAAAAAGTACCCACTGATTAAGGAATTATTAGAGAAGATGCTGAACTTGACTTGCCACAATGCATAATCAGTGTTTGTGAGGTACTGCTCCATCCTCATGGCTCCAAAGGGTATATTCACCTTTCTTGAGATAGTAGTTTTAATAAAGACAGACCACATGAGGAGATTTTACAGGTGCCAAATTTGTAGCAGGTTCTTCACCAAACATCTTGTTTGTAGGTAGAGTTTCTAGAACTGGTTGATTCTTCGTATTTCAGAGTTTCTCTACAAAGCTCTGATAACCACTGTGAGTCCTAATGAATAGATCCTCTTAGCTTGTTAAGGATTAGTTAAATTGAATAGATTCAAAACCTAAACTATATGAGAAATAATAAATTTATGAATAACTACAAGTTATGCCGGAATTCTAACTTGTAATACTAAGATAAACAATGTATACTAAACTTTAAAGATATAAATTGATTACAAGTATTCTGCCTAGGTTACAGAATAACTAACCTATGAAAAAACTTGATTTCTCTAACGATGTCTAGGGTTCCTTTATAAACACTAAGGAAAACCCTAATGGGCTTACAAAACGCGTGCAAGTTGATTCATGCATACTATTCCTAATAATAACTCATCATATCATTTAAAACAGTACTTAACTATATAACTAATCAGTACTAACTATTATACTAATAGTACTAACTATACTAGCAGTACTAACAATGTACTGGCAGTACTAACTAACTATTACTAGCAGTACTAAGTGTAGAAGCTCTGATCCCAACATATCGTTGAACAACCTTTTAATATAGGTTCATCCGGACGTGATCAACATTTTGGACATTAAATGTGTTTGTTTTTTTTCTCGTTCAGGGAGGTCGAGGCTCAAACTTACCTAACATAAGGATGTGATGGTATGTCTAATTTTCAACAACGTTGATTAAATGCATCAAAGATACAAAATCAGGTTTCCAAATTTATAAATAACAAGTCTTCGATAGCAAATACAAAGGGCTTTTAACTGAGTAGTTACTCACTTCCTGAAAAACTATGGACTACTGGAGAGATTTATAGAAATAGGTCATGGGTTTGGTTCGGTGTCGAGGCTTGTTGGACACTCATTGGTGAGCCTACGAGGCCGTTAGGTCAGAAGAGTTGCCCGCGACTATACTTTGTGAGGTGAACAATTCCTGATGCCAAAAAATACCCGAGCTCAATGTTTTCTCGTAAATATACAACTTTTCTTTTATGTAAATGTAACACTTATCTTGATATGAAAAAGTGGGGGTGTTGATTGGTTCGGTTATTGGGTTGTTCGGTTAATTGTTTTTGAGTCAACCCGAAAACCGAACCGAAATAGAATTAAACTGAACCGAACCGAAAACCGAATTTGAATTCCCGAATAATCCGAATTACATCATTTATTTAAAAAATAATAATTACATAAATATTTAATAAAAACAATTTATTTCAAGTATAAAAAGTGGCTTTTTATATTAGGATAAAGTTTTATTTGTCTTTATATATATAATATATAAAAATATAATATATATATAATATATATATATAATATATATTCGTTTTTTCATTCGTTTTCGTTCAGGGGTCGGATTGCCAAATCATATCAATCCAAAAACCGAAATTGTAGTTTCGTTCGGTTTTAACAAATTCGATTCGGTTCAATTTTAGTTTTCGGTTTATTCAGGTTTTTCGGTTTTTTTGCTCACCTTATGAAAAAGAGTGTTCATTTCCTTTTATGGACTTTTAAAAACAAAATTAAGTTTAGGCCAATGCTAAAAAGGATCAAGCCAAAGGGCCTAAACAGCTTCCCTATACACAGCCTTGTCAAATATCAACCCAATCATTTTACTGTATAAAAATATATTATTCATAAAAGGCACCTTTCAAATTGCAATGCTGCTTGACACATAAAAACCTTCCAACCTCCTAAAACCTCTGACAAAAGAACAGAAAAAATCCATCAATTTTGTCTTAATTATGCGGTGGTCGTTATCGAACAACACATGGCGGATACGAAGAAGAAGCAGCTTGTGTTGGTAGTTGAAGGTACAACGGCTTTAGCTCCTCATTGGCCCACCATTCTTGAGGATTATCTTTCTAAACTTATCAGGTCGAACTCGCATGTATTTTATATCAATGATTTAAGTTTCTTGTGTAATGTTAAACTGTTTATTGTGTCTAAATTAGGGCCTGTATGTTTGCACCTCTATTTCCTTCACTCAGTGAACTTATTATGGGTATGTTTGGCACGCGGGCTTTAAAATAAGTCTCGTTTGTTACGCGGGCTTATAAGTCATAAGTCTCTATAAGCCCCAACCCCATAAAAGGGCTAAAAACTTTAAACCGGGGCTTTTGAATCGTAATTACTTATTTACCCACAAAAATATCTAACATGTACCAAAAACTCATTTAATTATGTCTTTTTTAGTAATTTTACAATAATAAGCCTAAGCTTAAGCTAATTTGTCAAACAAGTTTACAAAAATACAAATTTAAAATTTGGCTTATAATTTAAGTCCTAGCCACAACCCATTTCACCAAACATACCCATGATACTTATCTTACTTAACTTATAAAATTCTAAAATTACTTAACTTAAAAAATCATACCTATAAATCACTTAGTTAAACAATGACTTTTTTTCTAAAGTGCATTGACCTAAGTCTTTTTGTAGACATTTTGGGCCGTTGTCTAACAGGTCTGAGCCTACCACTATACAAACTCAAACCGGATAAAGCGGTCCCCTTTTTGGAAGGCTGGCTGTTGGCCTGGCCACATTACAGTTGTTTGCACGTAGCATGAATTGAACTTGAAACCTCTCACATTTTTAGTGACGATAGTCACAAGCTTTTTAACACTAGACCATCCATGAGTTGTTACTCTTTTGTCGTTGTAATGTGTGTTTTTGTTGTCTTTTTTTGTTTAGTTATCTTAGTTAGATAATTGAACTTATTTAACACAATATTTAGGTATCTTAGCTTTTAGAATCATAGGTTCAGATCAAATCACTCAAATAAACGGCGAGTTCTCTAAAGTTCACTCAACAGTAGGTTAAGTGCGTTCTGTGACCTATGTGGATGAGAAAGTAGTAGAGTGACATAAGTGAACAAAAAAAGCAAAATACAGTATTATCCGAATGTATTAACTCATTCAGTAAAAGGCCTTGGAAAAACTATATACTTTTGGTTTCTAATTATAGTTTTATTGATAAATAATGGTGACATTGTATTTATTGAAGTTTTGTTGGTATTTTTTACGTGGTGCCTATTTAGTTATATACATTTGTAGTACTTGCATGCCTATGTATTCGACTTTATGTTTTGCATTATTTTGTTGACATGTGTTTACTTTTTTGTTTCATTTGCAGACGCTTTATGTGATGAGCTATTGAGTATTATTGTGCCATCCATATCAATTATGATTCTATGGCTACAACAACACTTACAATAACTGTATTAGGCTATTTTCCATACATTTAAGCTCCTCTGTAAAAATTTAGTCGGCTAACAAGCTTTGCAATTCACGTAGTTACTACTATTAAGTTTTTATTATAAATAATTTATTCATTTCCTATTCCTATACAGGAAGCAGCTACTCCTTATGTTGAATTGGCTCTTGTGGTATTCAATGCTCCTGGATCTTACAGTCGTGCGTATATTTCTTCACACCTGATTTTATCATACCCGATATTGTCACACAATATTTGTTATTTTCAAGTTTTCTTTGTGTTCTGCATAGCAGCTTTTCTTGGTTACATCGGATGAGGGTGGACAAGAAGTGTGGACTATTTCCCTTGATTTGCTATCACTATGATCTTCAGTGATGGGGTTTTGTGAGCTGCCAATTGCTGAAGGACTTGCTGAAGGATTAAAGACGTTTTACTGTATGCATGCTTCGTGTTGACCCATACCTGCACTCATACAGTTTTCTTAAACCAGATTACTAGTTAAAAAATTCCCTTAGAATTCCTAGTTTATAACGTTTGTATTGACCATATGTGTGTTGGATTATGAACATGTATAATTAATATATGTCCAAAAACGTTTTCGAGCCTACGGGGACGCACACGTTTATATGTAGAATAACGAGTAAATATATTAAAGTAATATATTAAGTGTTTAACAAATGATCGTTAAATGTTAACATGTATTAATATTAGTTGAACGTTTAAAAGTTAAACTTGAGGGACTAATATGTTAAAACTGGAAAAGGAAGCTTAACTTGCATGCCAAGTTACAAAGTGCTTGACTTGCACTCCAAGGCTTTGTCCAGGTGGGAAGTTCACTTGCATGCCAAGAAGTTTAACTTGCATGCCAAGAAACTTAACTTGCATGCCAAGTTCAAAGGGTTATAAATAGTGGCTTGGTTCTCATTGTTTTGGACATGCTTAAAAACAATACCCTAAAAACCTTTCTTAAGCTTCCCCTTTGTTCGTCACTAGAAAAATCCACGAAGGTATTTCGTTTGGTGGTTCTACCCTAAATTACACAAGGGTCATTCGGTTTAGTTGATTGTCAAAGTTTTGGTAATCGTTTAAGATAAACGCTACTAGTACTAGCATACTTCATCGTTTGCTTAGAACATATTGTGTGTGACGAAGTAGAGGGATTATTGTGTGTGAGGAAGTAGAGGGATTATTGTTTGATCCTCGTGGTTACGCGTGGTGTTATACATACGTGGTAATTGAAGACGTGTTTAACGTTTTGACCATTAAAGCGGTGTATCGTTTTTCGTGCAAGGTATACACTTCAATCTTGTTAATTATAAGTTCTATACGTGTTATCTTTTCCTGCTGCGTACTCATAATGGTTATTAGTTCTAAAAACCTAACAGTGGCATCACGAGCCATCGTATATGAATTTGTAATTACAAGAATAAAATTGGACAAACAAATTAGGGTTCTTGATTAATTTTTTTTTAAGGGCCCTTTGGCATTTTTATGCATCAATAATCAATCTTATGTATCAAGGATCCAATTTTTTATTGAATTAAAAATGGATTAACTATTTCCACTTTCTATGGGTTGTATGATGTGTTTAAATTGTTAATTGATTCGGTTTTATGTTAGATTAATTGTTAATTTGACATCCATGATAAATACATGTAATTTATCGTGAAGGCGATATATGATATTAATCTTGTTAATTGTTAAAATTATTATGCAAATATGATGTTCAAGACCTAAAACATAGAACACTAAATTTATGTGTTTTCGATCCACAACTTTAAAAGCTAGGGAAGACTTTGGCATGTCTTAATGGGGCCTAAAAGTTAATTTATGTGCTATACGGTATGTATTTGAATCATTGTTATGTGAATTAGTTTTATGTTTATATTGTTTTATTTTAAGTATTGGACTTATGAGAAAATAAAAGGGTTTTTCGAAAATAAATATAAACATGACTAATTATTATGAAATCAGATTTATTATGGACTATTTATAGTTCATAATGTGTTTTCCAAATTAAAGTTTATTTTATTGGTTAAAACTGGACATTATGGACTCATGGGAAGTACGGCTCATCCACTAGAACAAACTATAAGAGAAGTTTAAGGCGGAGTGGTCAACATTCCTAAAGAATTCAGGTTTTTAATATGCTTCGCGCTGACCTGATTCTCCGCTTCTTTGTTCGTTAGAGAGGAGTTACCGTGAACCATGCATGCCCACAAGTGTATACTTTTTAACCATTCTTTAATCTTTATATTTAAAAACACGTTGAATCGTTAATTTTAAAAAGGTAACACTATTTATACATTAGATGTATAAAAAATATGTGATAACCGTAATAAATAACTTAATTGAGTAAAGTTTTTATTAAAATCTATGATACGAAGATGTATGCATGCTTCTTCGTACATATTTGTCACGACAAATAAAATACCCTTTTTAAATAAGTTATTGACATCTAATTCGTAAAAACACTTGTAGATGCTTTTTACTATGCTTGAGACGTATGTAGATCGTAATCCCAAGGTGATTATACACTTTTTCGTAAGACGTTAGTGTTATATAATCACAGTTTTTGATTGGATGACTTAATCGGTTTATTGGTGAGACCTTAAACTCGAGGCATAGATGGGATAAAACATGCTTACTAGAATATTATTGTAATAAAGTAAGTCCCATATGGCTCTAGGAATTGCACCGGTGGCGATTATTGATCGTCAATTACCTTTTGAATACACCATCACTAGCAGATCAACTGATGTGGTGGTGGTATGTCAAGTAGGGTTCTAACCTTTAGAAAATTAATTGTTTATTTGATTAAACGTGGGTAGTTAATTTTCTTCAAGAAGTTTTATCAAAAATACTAAATTCTTAAACTTTAACTATGTTTTGTAGACGACATTACCTGTTCAAAACATAAACCATTCGGCTTTCAGGTCGATGTTTGAAAGAGAAAAACTTTCTGGAAATAATTTCAATGACTGGTTTCGTCAACTTAAGTTAGTCTTGAGAGTTGAAAAGAAAATGTATGTCATTGAACAGCCATTACCCGCGGCTCCTGCTGCAGATTCCGAGGCACAAGTGTTGTCACAATGGAATGCAGTTTATGATGCATATAATGAGGTTGCTTGTCTAATACTCGGTAGTATGACTCCTGAGCTTCATAGACAGTTTGAAAACTCCTCACCATATGACATGATAAAAGAGCTTAAATCTATGTTTGAAAAACAAGCTGGAGTGGAGAGGTTTGACCTAATCCAAACTTTCCATGCTTGCAAACAAGAGGAGGGTAAACCAGTTGCTGCATACGTTCTACAGATGAAAGGATATGTAGACCAACTGGAACGTCTTGGTTATATGCTACCACAGGATCTTATAGTAGGTCTTATCTTAAATGGCCTTACTAAAGATTTTGCTGGATTTGTAAGAAATTACAATATGCATAACATGGGGAAGACGATTGGTGAACTACATGCTATGCTCATTGAGTATGAAAAGGGTTTACCTAAAAAGGCTGAAACACCACAAGTAATGATGATTAAAGGTGGTAAAATCCAGAAGGCCAATAAGAAATCGCTTAAAGCTAAAGGCAAGGGTAAAGCTAATGGCAAGGGAAAGGATAAACAAGTTTATATCCCTAAGCCTAAAAACCCTAAGCCTTCTGCTAAAGAGCACCCAGCTAAGGATGACACCTGCCACCACTGCAAGGAGGTGGGTCATTGGAAGAGGAACTGTCCTGTCTATCTTGCTGAGTTGTTGAAGAAAAAGAAGCAAGTTGGCTCTGCCAGTTCTTCAGGTATCTTCACAATAGAATTATTTGCTTTCCCTAATAAATCCTGGGTGTATGACACTGGTTGTGGTACTCACATTTGTATTACAAAACAGGGATTTAGAGAAGCAAGGAAACTGAAACAAGGAGCACTCTATTTGTACGTGGGCAATGGTGTTCGTGCACAAGTAGAAGCTATTGGAAGTTATGACTTAGTTTTGCCTAATGGCCTTGTGATTTGTTTAGACAATTGTCATTATGCACCTTCTATAACTAGAGGTGTTGTTTCAGTTCACCGTTTGGTAGAAAATGGATTTGTCTAGTGTTTTACGGATTTTGGAATTTCAGTTTCTAAGAACAATGTGTTTTATTTTAATGCTATTCCCAGTAATGGTATTTATGAAATTGATATGCATGATCTTGTACCAAATGTTAATTCTATTTATAATGTTAGCACTAAAAGAGCCAAACATAATTTGGACTCTACTTATCTATGGCACTGCCGTCTTGCTCATATAAGTAAGAAACGTATTGAAAAGCTGCAACAAGAAGGGCTTTTAAAATCAACAGATGATGAGTCATTTGATCAATGCGTATCTTGTTTATCGGGCAAGATGACAAGGAAATCGTTTCCACATCGTCCCGAAAGGGCGACTGATCTTCTTGGAATAATACATACTGATGTGTGTGGTCCACTTAGACATGTGTCAAGACAAGGTGCTAGCTACTTCATTACATTCACGGATGATTATAGTCGTTATGGTTATGTTTATCTTCTTAAACATAAACATGAGGTCTTTGAAACTCAAATTTTTCAACAAATGAAAGTGAACATCAACTCGGGAAGACAATCAAGGCTCTTTGATCAGATCGAGGTGGCGAATACAACAGCCAAAGTTAAAGATTAATCTTAAAGCTAGTGGAATTGTCCTACAACTTCCTCCTTCCATAATCACACCAACAACCAATGCAACGTGTCCAGAAAGGAAAATCATACTTTGTTAGACATGGTTCGATCAATGATGAATCTTACAACTCTGCCGTTATCCTTTTGGGATTATTCTCTAGAGCCTACAACACGCATTCTCATATGGTTTCCAACAGAAGGTTGATAAGACTCCATATGAATTATGGTATGGAAAATTTCCTAATCTGTCTTACTTAAAGGTTTAGGGATGTGAGGCGCTTGTGAAGTGGGATACGCCTGACAAACTCCAACAAAGATCTGTTAAGTGTATCTTTATAGGATACCCAAAGGAAACAATGGGTTATTATTTTTACTTCCCACCTGAAAACAAAATAGTTGTTGCGAGGTATTATGAGTTATTTAATAAAAATCTCATAACTCAAGAAGTCAATAGGAGGGCCATGAATCTTGAAGAAATTTAAGATAAAGATACATCACCTTCTGAAATCACTAGTGAAATTCCTATGGAGGTTGAAGGTTTTGAACCACCTCAAGAGGAAGTGATTCCGGTTCGTAAGTCAGAAAGGACACATCGAGCTCCAGATCGTTTATGTCTAAATGTAGAAGCGAAGGAGCATAGTCTAGGGGATCTTAATGAACCCACTAGCTATAAAGCCTCGATGTTGGATCCTGAATCTAATAAGTAGATCGATGCTATAAATGCGGAAATACAATCCATGATGGACAATATGGTATGGGTCCTGGTCGATCTTCCTCCTAGCTGTAAGACTGTTGGGAGTAAGTGGATTTTTAAGAAAAAGACTGACATGGATGGTATTGTACACACCTATAAAGCTCGTCATGTAGCAAAGGGTTATACTCAACTCTATAGGGTTGATTATGAAGAAACGTTATCACCTGTCGCTGACATTAGAGCTATTAGGATTCTCATATTTATAGCGACGTTCTATGATTATGAGATATGGCAAATGGATGTCAAAACTGCCTTCTTAAATGGTTATCTTCATGAAGACATTTATATGGTACAACCTGAAGGTTTTGTTGATCCTAATCATCCCAGAGAAGTATGCAAGTTTCAAAGATCCATTTATGGTCTTAAGCAAGCATCAAGAAGCTGGAATAAAAGATTTGATAAAGAAATCAAAAGGTTTAAAGGTTTGGTTTTTGATCAAATCTATGATGAACATGTGTATATCAAAATGCTAGTAGGGAGTAATGTTACATTCTTCATCCTGTATGTATGAGTACTAATCATCATAGGAAATCACATTCCACGTTTACAAAGTGTAAAGGATTATCTTGGAAAGTGTTTTGCTATGAAAGATTTGGGGGAAGCAACATTTATACTTCTTTGTAATCAAATCTACACATATAGTTATCAAAGCGATGGATTTGACTTGGTCAAAAATGCTTACATGGATAATGATCTTAAAGAGATATAAAATGGGATATTCCCAAACGTGTCACATCCCAAATGCAAGAAAGACTGACTTGAACAAAACACAAGTACTTCAACACCTAAAGAGGTTAAGCGTATGCAAAATGATACCTATGCTTCGGCTGTGAGTTCCATATTATGCAAAAAATGCACTAACCTGATATGCGTTCGCGCAAAATATAACAAGCCGGTTTCGACAGAAACCTGATGAAGTCGTTTGGACTTCTGTGAAAAATATTCTAAGTATTTTAAGAAAACTAAAGATATGTTCTTGGTTATGGTGGAAAATCTGGAAGCTGAACTTCGAGTTAATTGCTATTGCAATGCTGGATTTGAGACCGATATAGATGATATGAAATCTCTGACAGAATACGTTTCATTTTGAACGGAAGCGCAGTAGACTAGAAAAGCTCTAAGTAAAGTACTACTGAAAAAGCCTTCTACATATGCAGAATACATAAGCCTGCTTAAGAACCGTATATGAAAGCTATTTGGATTAGGAAGTTAAGTTTCAAGGCTTGGTATAGTACCAACAATATACGAACAAATTACGGATTTTTTACGACAATTCACCGCACTTCTTAGCGCCAACGAATCGGGGGTTCAGATTGGTCGCTAGATTCCCATAGAGGTTAACCTTCTTAAAGTTCACACCAGATAACCATCTAGCATTATCCACTTTACGAATGCTTTACCAAAAGGAAAAGCTTACTCAACATAGCTAAGAGCATGGGGACCTTCATTTAGCTAGTAGTTTCATATAGATCTGTGTTTAGTATTTAGATCAGTGATATTTGAATAATTTATTTTATGATAATGATACTTGGTATTTTGTTATTTTATCTTAAATTGTGTCCTATATTTGCATGTTTAAATCCGTGAATAATAATAGTTATTATTCTAAATTAATTCGTTGTCGATTTACAATATGGGAATATTGTTAAATTAAGACAATTCTGAGTGATTGGTGATATTTTTGGATATTAAAGGATGTGTCCACCAAACTCACATGATATTCATAAGATGAATATAGTGAATTCCCCATAACAAGGAATTATTACTATTATGGATGTCATCAATAAGTAAATCTTGTAAGTGATTTATATTACTAAAATCCTTAGACTTGAATGCAAGTAGGCCTTGCATTGTTTGGATAATCCTTCTTGATCTGTGTCTAAACTTATCCTAAAAAATAAATACCTAATACAGAGGCTATTTTCAGAGTATATTTGAACATGATGACTTGGCACTTGGTAGTCAATATAGAATTTTTTCCTTCAATAAGTTGAAGAATGATGCACTTTGCCCCTACGTAAGAATTATCAGATTGAGTATGGTCGTACTCGAAAACTCATGTAGATATGTCTCATTTTCGGTAATCTTGATTAGTTACATATACAATAAACATAATCGTTAAATAATGGAATGACATTGATCCATATCCATTTTTAACACAGTATCAAAAACAAAGGGATTGTAAATTCTATCATCATTTGTCGTGTCTTTATGAAACCACACTCGAATATTTCTGGGAGCATTGGCGTGTTGCTAGACACTTACCAATGTTATATATAATTTAATACATGTCCAAGGTGGGAGCTGTTGGAATAAGAACAAATATAATTATAAATGTCCTGAATTTTTTATGTAGCCTAATGGGACGCTCCCGATCATATGAGAATAACTTTTAATAATATTAATGTAATTAGTATAATTGAGAGTTTAACAAACGCTTCCGTATTAAAAGTTTAAACAAGAATAAATATTAGTAATGTTAATAGTTAAAAGGACTAATATTGCAAAACTGGAAAAAAGAAAGGGTTTGTGTTTTTCCACTTTATTCCTTAAAGTCTGTCAAGAACCACCTCCACAGGGAGGTGGGGGACTTTGCTTGCAAGCCAAGTTGAGAGGAGTATATAAGGAGGTCTTAGGGTCCTTGGGAGCTCATAACTTTAATCCCTAAAATCCCTAATCTCTCTTGCTCTTTCTCCTAGTCGACCGAACCAAAACCTTTTATGGTTTTCGGTTTTTCTTTTCCCCTCCTGTTCGATCGGCAGCAAACTCACAAAGGGTTTTCGTTTGGTTGTGGTTCGACCCTCAAGAACACGAGGGTTACTTGGTTTAGTTGATAGTCAATCTACGGTGATCATTTGGTTAAACACTACTAGTACTAGCATACACGTTGTTTGCTAAGAACGTATTGCGTGTGTAAACTTAGAGGGATTATTCTTTTGATCTTTGGTGGTTTTGCGTGGTGTTATACACACGCGTATATTGAAGACGGTGTAACGTTTATTGCTAAAAGCAGTGTAACGTTTTTTGTTAAAAGGTACATATCTTTCAATCCATTTTTTTTTTTTTTTTTTTTTTTTGGTGGTTATTATAAGTAATATACGCGTTTTGATCTTTCCGCTGCGTACTCGTGATATGTTTAATTGGTTAAATAGATGTAAAATCCCAACAACACTTCCCCCTTGATTAGCTGCTTTGTTACATCTAGAATGATGATATAATACATTTGAAATGCTTAATAATGAGTCATTTTTATCCAATTATCATGATAGGTTGACATGTATATACACAAAGAAGCATACTATTGTTAAAGATTACTGAATCATGAAATTGGTTATTTCATAAATTTCTATTCAAATCTTTAATAAAATGAAAATAAATAAAGGTTATTGACCGATTATGTGAGAGAATCGAAGAACAACAAAATTGAAAAAGTGAAAAAGAAAACAAACACGACCCAGAACATTCTTTGAAGTTTTAATTTGTCCATGGTTTATTTAACTGTATACGCTTTTAAAGTAAAAGTGTAACGATACGGTTTTTCGTTTATACATGATATTTTTAAATGGTGAGTATTTGACTCGAAGTGCTCGGAATTAATCCATCGGTTTGTTATGATTGATTTCGATCTTTTTTCATGACAACTAGGCTACTTTGTTTGGTTGTTTTAGAAGGATGAAGATTTACTATTTAATTTGTTTCATTAAGTTGAACCAATTAATAACATGAAAATAATAAAATGAGATCCCCATTAATTAAAATAAAAGATTTACTATTTTGTTTCATCTCACATTATCAATAACATGAGAGAATTAAACATCAGACGATCACAATCCGTTTTAAAATATAACGAGAAAAAGTATTGTTTTGCTCAAAATGCATTAAAGTTTTTATTTTTTCTGATTTGTTCCTTATAAATTATGAGAAAGAAAGAAAAAAAATCGTCTTCCTACTCGGTTAATTTGCATCGGCGTGGAGTTTCAGAGTTTCCCCTATTTCTTAGTCCAGTGTGTTGGAGGCCCTCGAGAATCTCGATCTTTTGCTGTTTTTGTTTCGACTTGGCAAAAGATATTTCTCGGATCAATTTGTAATTGGTGGGGCTTGGTTTTGGAACCCTGTTGATTCGTATCGATCATTTTGGTTATCTTGGTTATAATTTTGGTTCAGCATCAATTCAAGTTCAAAAACAAGTTCTGGAAGGGAAGTGATTTACACTTCCAGGTGAGTATCTGGTCATATAGAAACATCTCCTCTTCTCTGATTCAAATCGACGAAAATGGTATTTTTGAAGAAATAGTTAGGCGTTCTTTTTCTTAGTTATATTGCTAGGGGAAAAACTCTAATAGTTGAGATAGTTTGATTCAACACCCTTTTTTAATTTCTTTGTAATTCTAGCTCCTTGCTAGTTTTCTTTTAATAAAGTTGCCGTTCAAAAAAAAAGTTAACGTTGTTTGGCCTAGTTGTACTCTGCGTTCATATCGACCACGACCTTTCGTACGATGGTGTCATTGAGTAGTATTTGTATCATTATGCAATTATTAATTATATTAAGGTCAAGATTTGCGTCTTATCATGTCATTTTTTTAGTAAATAAAAATACAAGGGTATCAATCAAGCAGTCCCTTTGTGGTTTCCATTCTCAAAATCATACCAATGTTTTTAACATCTTTTCTACTTCGTTACCTTTTTTTTGTTATCTCTGGGTAAATGACATAATGAAACCAGATCGTACAAACTAAATATAGCGAGTAAATGGTTAGAAGGTCATTTACGAATGCAAATAATGAGGTTTAAATAGTTGGTTGGTGCGTATAAATTGAAGTCATTGATGTTACATAATATTGGTTGGTGCGCAAAATTGATGTGGACCGATAATTTTAGAAAACAAAAGTACTTGAGAATGAAATTTTTTTTACCAGGCCGCGGAGTATTACATGAAAAGAATAGGTTATTCTAACGTCTCATTTAGGTCGTCGTTAGTTTTTGGTTATAAGATGTTTCAACATATACAAGTAAGTGAATAACATCTGAGTAATAAATTGATAATATTAAATTGTTTGGTAAATACATTAAAAGTTGCTAATGTAATCATACTTACAACTAATTAGCTACAATTTAACGGAAGTTAATAGTATTCCAAATAGTATATCTTTTTTAGCAAGCTTATAATTCATGAGGGGCTTAATTGCAAATATTTTTCTCTTATTTACTAACCATTAACATTTGGTTTAGTTTGTGGTGTGTTTCATTCTTCAGGATTTATTATGAAAGTTTCCAGCCTATATATTGTCTCATATGGATCTAGGGTTCAGATATGATTCATCCATCAAAGTTTTACCTTTCTCAAAAGCTCTCAAGCTGTTTCTGGGTTTTCATTGGGTTTCAGGGTTTGGATCATCTTGATCCTCATTCTTGTTTAGTTTGTTAGGTTATTGTTTTAGTTGTGTGAGTTTTGTAGGCTGCATCCAGTTTGGGAACAACCATTGTTTCTTATTGTATTTGTACTGATCAGCACCTGTATTATTAGGGACTGATCTTCTGTGTATATTGTTATAATAAAAGTGAATCACCAAACGGGTGGTTGGTTTGATCTATTTAGTTGTTTTGTACCATTTTCTTATTGTATCAGAGCTCTAGGTAGCAGATTGAATTAGGGTTTTTTCTTGAAACCCTAATTTTTGGGGATTCTTAGTTATTGACGGTTATCGTAGGTTCTTGTTTGGTCAATTGTTGATTGACTGGTTTCTTGATCGTATTAGGTGGTTAATTTGAAGAAACCCTAATTGTCAATTTAGGGGTTTCTTGATCTTGAGCTATGTGGATTCTTTGGGTTCATTGTGGTTTCAATTACTCTAGACTAAGTGAATTTAGTGTGATTGATTGTCTTTCGCTGCTATTAAAGCACTGTAAGTCTTTCTTCCCTTAAGAAATACAGTCTTGGGTCTTAGTAGGTGCAAACGGAATAGCTATTCCTGATCTGCCTCTCAAGTGCTGTGAATACATGCTCTGGCTATTCCCAATTCACTAGGCATAATTCTTATGGATCTTGGAAGTGTGTGTGAGTTTCTTAAAATTTTGTTATTTTCTTTCATTTGAGTCTAGGTCGTTGGAGGATAGGTTTGAGGTTGTTTGTGAAGTTGCAACATTGGTTTGGCTGTTGAGTTAAGTTTGTTAGTAATTTTTTGGTTTATCTGTTATTCTTGTTGGAAGTTGTTTATCTGCTGTTCTTGGTTAATTGTTTGTTTGGTTTTTTATTTGAATATGTTTCCTGCTTTTTCTTGGTTGTTTATCTGCTTATCTGGTGTCAGTTGTTTTTGTGTTATCATGGCTATTATGATTGGTTCTTTAGATCAGGGCAATCCCTGCATCTTCATCCTAATGATTCTAATTGTGCTTATATTATTTCATTAAAATTGATTAGGGTTGGAAACATATGATAGGGTCGATGGTTTTATAATTTTTAATCTGTTACAAAAGATAAATACCTTTAAACAAGGTAGTTTACATGTTTCTGAATATTATCACAAGCTGAATTCTCTATGGAGAGAATTTGATATTCTTACTAAATTGCCTGATTGTACTTGTGAGGCTAGGAATGAGTTAGTAGATCATGGTAAATTGTTAAGATTAATGTAGTTTCTAATGGGTCTTGATGATGTTTATCAACCTATTAGAAGTAGTATCTTGACTAGGGAAATCCTTCCTGAAGCCAAAGATGCCTTTATTATCATATCCAGGGAGGAATCTCATAGGGGGATTCCTGCCAGTTCTGTTAAGGTTGAAAAACCCCAAGTATCTGCTTTTGTTTCTAAAACTAATGATAATAACAGAAAAAGAAACTCTGGTAATTGGTCTGATAGTAATAGCAGTATTGCTAATAGAGGAAATTATCACAGCTTATTGTGTAAAAATTATGGTTTAAAAGGACATACTATTGATAGGTGTTTTGAAATCATTAGGTATCCACCTGGTTTTAAAAGAAATCCAAATTTACAAACTGCTAGCAATTTCAATAATAACAGAAGTAACAATGCAGATGCTAGGGGTGGGTTTATGGGTAATAATGATTTGAAATCTTCTACTAGACGTTTGTCTTTGAGTAATGAACAAATGTTAAAGCTGATGAGTTTATTGAATGATAAGTCCTCCACTACTACTAATGCCAATATGGCAGGTATAGAAAGTTGTTCTTTCTTTAATTGTAATGTGTTTTTTAATCAACATTTCTATAAGTTTTACTGTGCCAATATCAAAGTTAATGGTGTCAATTATCAGTTGGGTTGGATAATTGACTCAGGAGCAAATCAACACATGACAAATGATACAAAGAATATGTTTAACTTGGTTGATGTTTCTGATTTAAAACTTACTGTGGGCCATCCTAATGGAACCTTTGCTAAAATAACACATGTTGGAATTTTGAAACTAAATAATGATGTCATTTTGTTTGATGTGTTGGTTGTTCCTGAGTATACTGTCAGCCTATTGTCTGTGAACAAGTTGATTAAAGATAGCAAGTTGAGTGTATATTTTGATGAATCAAATTGCTATATTTAGGATTTGAGAAAAGGGAAAGTCCTGGGGACTGGTAGTAAGTTTGCTGGCCTATACCTATTTGATGAAAAGTATAATGTGTCTGCTACTGTTAATAATAGTGAGGACTTTGCTTATTATGTGTCTAACGATGATTGGCATAATAGGTTGGGTCACCCTGCTAATCAGGTTTTAAATCTTTTAAAAGGGACTTTAAATTTAAATCACATTAAACATGAATTTTCTTGTGAAATTTGTAATTAGCTAACAAAGAAGGAATCTTTTCACTTTAAGTGAAATATAGTCCACATTTTTTGGTCAATTAATTCATCTTGATGTATGAGAGCCTTATAAAGTGATTAGCAAGGATATATTTAGGTATTTTTTTAACAATTGTTGATGATTATAGCAGATCTGTTTGGGTTTATTTGTTAAAAACTAAAGATGAGGTTTTTCAAATGTTTGTTAGTTTCTATAATCTTGTTTTAACACAATTTAATAAGAAAATTAAAGCTATAAGGTCAGATAATGGTACTGAATTTACAAATCATAAAAATGAGTGATTTTTTAAACACTATGGGAATTTTACATCAAACTACTTGTGATGAAAATTCAATGATATTAGATAATTCAATTTCAAGCTTTATAATTATAATTCAATTAAGAAAGTCTAATGTGTGTTAAATTACACATCTTTATGCTATCGAAAAAACCTTTAAATTAGGTAAATAAATAGGGAAACTATGTAATTTTGTTGCAAACACTCTTGAAAGTCGTTATTTTATCTTATAGGTACAAAAGATTAAAAATGGAGCAAAAACGGGGAATTTCAGACGAGAATTGATCACGTTTACACAATTTTAGAGGTACAGATGAAGCCCACTTGAAGTCACGAGCATACCGATGGAAAGAGCATGATGTGTTTCAAAACCTATAAATTTATAAGACTAGATTTACCGATTTATTAAATGGAAACACACAGGTAAAAGTATAACCCACGTATGTAGTATAATATCTTAGGTAAGACCAGGTCGTCCACAGGGATTTGATTAGTGTTCGAATAATCAAAGTTAAAATAAACTTTAACAATTTTAAGATAAATTGTGTTGGATTCAATAATGAGAAAGATGACTACCCGGATAGCTTCACATAATTCCTAAGCAATGGTGATAATTACGATCTCATATTCGAGGTATTTTAATTTATAAAAAGGTTTTTTCGTCAAAAAACGTTTTCAAAAATTAATGCGTTTAACTTAAGACTTATATTTAGTTAACTCGATCAAATGTGTCACTCAGATAATCCAGTTACTATTATATCAAATCTATTTTGTTTATCAAATAACGTAGGCGGATTTCTCCAACCAAACGCTAAAGACCGTAGACAAATCTTTAAAACTATATAACATACAACGGGTCTTTCGACCTATACCGTTATATGCATACAATCAAAGTTGATAATCAAAGTTTATAAGATAAGACACGATAGGATTTTAACATAAGCTTAAGATTAACAAGATCGCAATTATACCAAATGCTTATTCATTATATTAACTTCACCGAGTAGTCATGAGATATTTAGCCTCTTATGGCTATGGAGTTCACAACAAAATAAAGTAAAGAAACAAGAAACATACTATGCTTGGGTAGGAAAATGGATCAAATTCCACTCGTTACAAGTATCGGATCTTACTTAGATCTTTATTTTCTAAAAACTATGATGTTTGTTCCTCGTTCTTCGTCTTCAAATTTAGGTGTTGGTGAAGATATTTGAGAGAGATTGATATGATAAAGAATGTGAGTGATTCTTCAAATAGTGTGAAATTCGTCTCTATTTATAGTCTAAGAAGGGGTTGAAGTGCGGCGCACGTTATAAAATGTGCGGCGTACTTAGCTTAAGTTGGTGCAAATACCATTAATGATGCAAGGAAGTGCGGCGCACTTTTGTAGAAAACTGGCGCTCTTGGGGTGTAAATTCAGACTTCCTTTAATTCCATTTAATTCTATTTAACTCGAAGGGAAGTGTGACACACATTTATGGAAAACTGGCGCACTTCATGGTATTTTCAGCTTTATTCCTTTCTTTTCTTCTAATTTGTCTTTCGATGAGTATAAACACTTGTATTTTAGACTTTTTGAGCTCGGGATGTCTTCAAGTGAACCTACACATTTTTCATGATATTAAGTACCAAAAGTTCATGAGAAATGATAAAATATATACCAATAACGCCGCCAAAAACATGTATAATTTAGGCGTTATCAAATCCCTCCACACTTAGCTATTGCTTGCTCTCAAGGAATCAAAGCGAGAAAACAAGATCATTTATCGTGACGTAGAGTATATTTGGATTTAACAAGTGTTTACTGATTTTAATAACTTTTCAGGCATAGACATATAACAGAGCACCTCACATAAGGAATGTGTTTGATTTATATTAACTCAAGCCACTCATATAGGGTATATTTGTGAAGTCACTCAATTTCACAGACATAATCTAGATAGCTACCATAGGCTTGTACAAGATGCATAAGCATGCCCGTTGTGGCGTGAGCACCTAGACAAAATCTCAAAGAGACAAATCGTGATAATAATGAGGGTGAGTAACATGTATTGATTCCTTGTGCTAGCTTAATCCATATACTTTGAACTTTTTTATATCAAATGCTTACTAAGGCGGGCACGAAACTTATTTCATTGAGCATTTTTCTTTAATTTTGGATACTTCAGCGGAATAGCACTAAAAGGGAGTGTTGCAGATACAGGAGTTACATGGGATTTATTTCACCTCTTATCATATGATTTTGTCTATAAATTAACCTCACTGAGGTCTAGTAAATTATGATCAAGCACAAGTTTTAGAGCTACTAAATTACCGGCCCACTCATATAATTTTATACCAATACCAATGCTCTAGAAAAGGCGACAAATTACAAATACACAGTCGTAACGAAGGATGAGACACTTGCAATTGCATTCAAACCTTAACTCGAACAAGCTAAAGGTAAAAATTATCTTAGGTATCAAAGGTGGATACCTAAATTCTTTAAGGTTTAATTCTCACAATTTAGTGGACTGGTTTTGTGCTAGTTACAGTGTCAATCCGGTTAGATTTGCATTTCTAAGAGTATACTTTTTTAGTTTCGGAAAGAAAAGCATATATATTAGTTTCTAAAGATTTTTCATACAATATCAATTGAAAATTTGGCCAGATTGCAAGGCAAACATGAAGGAGTATGATTAATTTTAATTTTTCCTATTTGGCTCCCCTCCACACTTAAGTTGAACATTGCCCTCAATGTGAGAACTGATAAATATAAAAAATGGAAAATTAAGGGAAAACGGTACTTCTCAGGGCATAGAGAAATGTAGCTGCGAGAGAGCTGTCCTTGAGCAAATGCCATAATTTTCCAGGTCTAATCTATATTACATGCAAAAGAGGAAACAAAGAAAATATACAAAAAGAAAAATATTTTTGTTTTTTTAGAAGAGAAAACATAGGAGGGACTCCTCCACACTTAAGATAAAGCACGGTTTGCCTCCCAAGAAGCGCTTAATTTTTTTAAGAGAGTCATTAGTTAGACTCGTACTTTGAGATTTCATTCTTTTAGAAAGAAGGGAGTGACTGCTTCCCTTTGGTCATTATAATCTTCTTCTTCATGGTATAGTTTGAGTCGATGGCTGTTAACAATGAACGTCTTGCTATCTTTTCCATATAGTTCAACATATCCTGATGGATATTGGTGTTTCACTATGTATGGTCCTAGCCATCGGGATCTGAGTTTTGGATGTTTAAATTTGTACTTAGAATGAAATAACAACACTTTGTTTTTGTGTTTGAACACTTTTCTCATTTTGAGTTTTCTATCGTGCCAGACTTTGGTTTTTGCCTTGTATAAACGAGAGTTTTCATATGCTTGATGTCGGAATTCATCTAACTCGTGTAACTGAACATTTTTTTCTCACCAGCAGCGATGAGATCAGGATTACAGTTTTTTAGGGCCCAGTACGCACGGTGTTCAATTTCGAATGGTAAATGGTAGTTTTTTCTGTATATAACCTTGTATGGTGTAGTACCAGTATTTGTTTTGAAAGCAGTACGAAAAGCCCACAGAGCATCATCGAGTTTTCTTGACCAAATAGCGGGATTATCTTTCATAATTTTTTCAAGAATCATTTTAAGAGCTCTGTTCGTATTTTCAACTTGACCACTTGTTTGAGGATGATATGATGTAGAAAACAGTGGTTAACTCCATATCTTTTCATTGTTTTTTTCCATTATCTTATTGCAAAAATGAGTACCTTGGTCGCTTATAAGAGCTTTGGGCATTCCGAATCGACAAAATGGTTTCTTCAGGAAGGAGATAACAACTCTGGCATCATTTGTTGGTAAGGCTTGAGCTGCGGCCCATTTAGATACATAGTCAACAGCGACTAAGATGCCTTCGAATTTGTATGATTTCGGGAAGGGTCCCATAAAATCGATACCCCATATGTCAAAAATTTCGCATACTTGAATGCTATTTAAGGGCATCTCATCACGTATGGATATATTTCCTATTTTTTGACAAGCTTCGTAAAGGAGAACTAGAGTATGAGCTTCTTTGATGATTGTTGGCCAGTAAAAGCCTAAATCTAAGACCTTTTTAGCGGTTGTTGTTGGTCCATAATGTCCACCGATAGGTCCGTGGTGACATTGATCTAAAATAGTACGGGTTTTTGGTCTTGAGACATAGCGTCTGATCATACCGTCGGAACATACTTTGAAATGGTAAGGTTCTTCCTAAAAGTAGTTTTTGAGGTCAGAGAAGAATTTGTTCTTTTGTTGGTACATCATCCCTTTAGGTATAATATCACCCACTAAATAGTTTGCAAAGTCTGCGAACCATGGTATGTCATCTAGTGCTTATTTCCATAAGAGTTTCTCCAGGAAAGTTATCGTCGACTTCACTGTCATCACTTGTCTCATCATTCTCAATCCGAGATAGGTGGTCGACGACAACATTTTCTGTACCTTTTTTGTCTTTTATTTCGATATCAAATTCTTGCAAGAGCAGTATTCAAGGAATAAGACGTGGCTTAGCATCTTGTTTCTTGAATAAGTGCCTAAGAGCTGAGTGATCGGTATGCACAATCGTCTTGGATAATACCAGATAGGATCAAAATTTGTCGAATGCAAAGACTACAACCATTAGTTCTTTTTCAGTAATAGTATAATTTTGCTGAGCTGCATTGAGAGTTTTGCTTGCAAAATAGATGGGGTGAAAGTTTTTACCATCTTTTTGACCTAAGACTGCTCCAACTGCGAAATCACTTGCATCACACATAAGTTCAAATGGAAGATTCCAGTTTGGGCTTATAATCACAGGAGCACATGTGAGTTTTTCTTTTAACTATTTGAATGCATTGTGACATTCGTCATCGAATTTGAACGGAGTATCTTTTTCAAGCAATATGGTTAAAGGACCGGCAATTTTTGAGAACTTTTTAATGAATCGTCGGTAGAAACCGGCATGTCCTAGAAAACTTCTAATGCCTTTTACATTAGTAGGGGGTGAAAGTTTAGAGATTACGTCGATTTTGGCTTTGTCAACTTCAAGGCCTGCACCGGACACTTTGTGTCCAAGCACAAATCCTTCTTAAACCATAAAGTGACATTTTTCCCAGTTAAGGACAAGATTTGCATCCTTACGTTGAAGCATTCTATTAAGGTTGTTGAGACAATTATCAAAAGAGTTTCCAAAGACGGAGAAGTCGTCCATAAACACTTCTACAGATTCTTCGATCATGTCATAAAAGATAGCCAACATGCACCTTTGGAAAGTAGCGAGAGCATTACATAAACCGAAAGGCATTCGCCTCAGCTTGGGGATCTTCAGTGTCTTTACTTGGACAGATACAGTATAGTACGCATTGAGTTGGATAACTTCCCCCAATCCATGCAGCTTGTCTTATATGCTTTCATTCATAGACTCCTTTAGGCAATGTTTTTGAATCAGCTTCCCCAAACCAACTATCCCCTATCTGAGCAGATTCTATACTTTGATGTAAGCTTTGAACATTCTTCTACTTATCATCAAAGTGCACAGCGGAATTTTTTAGAAGTCAAACCACTCCAACGACCACTGCTTCTTGTCCATTAGGGCTGGTGACATATTAGTTCGGGGGATGCATGCAGAGAAAATACGGAAACTGTTCTTTCACGTTTGCATATTACTTCACTAACCATTCTAAGTAAAGTTGTTATACTTACATTCCCCTGGATGTTGACATGGTCCCATTGATAAGTGTCAAATTTACACAATATCTATTTATGCCTATAATAACCCTGTTATACCCAAAACAACCCAAAAATGGCAAAAATATGCTTGTATTTGTGTTTTGTGTGTGCAGGTATGGATAAGTCAAAAATTGCAAGAAAACAGTCAAAAGCGAGCAAGCACGGACACGAGAATCAGAAGAGTACAAAGCCGAAGCCAAAGATCCAAAGCCTTAGCCAATTTTCATCTACAAGGGCCATTCTTGCAATTTCCGAAAGTCATTTATTACTTGAAAGAGAGAAAAGAAAGACAAGGACCAAATGTGTAAACCTTCCAAAGATCAACAGTTTTAACTGTCAAAAAAGGAGCGGGAACTTCTTTTACTATTCATCGTCTTCTTCATTTCACCCCCATGGTAAAACAAGGGGCAAATCAAAATTAGAGGGTGCGTTGGTCAATTCAAGGAAGCGCAAGCACAAATGAAGGGTCAAATTAGTCTTTATCAAGAGATTACTTATCCTCATTCAAGCTCAAGCCACGTAATCAAAGCCCCCAAGAAGCACAATTTATGTGGATTTTGTGCTAATTTACTCAAAAAACCTTACTCAACGTCACATCAAGGGATGACACGTGGCAATCCTCAGGTGTCCACATCTTGATCATAAACAGCCACTGATTGGAAGCTCAAATGATTAAAGCAATGAGTGGCAGAGATTGAAAGTTTGGAGAAGTAAGGCAGAGCGACCTTGTAGCTTCAGCTGCACTATAATAAGACTCCAATTCTAAAACACAAGGAGAATCCGATTTTTAGTCTTCTTTTTAATCTAGGTTTTTAGTAATAAATTCTAGTTTTTAGTTATTTTCTTAAGTGTAATTTCTTTTCAAGTATTGTAATCAGTTTTTTTCAATTAATGAAATTCAGTTTTTAGTATTCTAAATCTCGTTTTCTAAGCTCTCATTTTAAGTCATATTGTCTCAATAAGCTAATAAGCTCTTATTAAGCTCTTTCAGTCTCTAAGCTGAAATTGAGCTGTTTGAATTCAGAATTAACCTTATCTAAACCTTAAATCAGTTTAAACTTTCATGGATCTTATTGGATCTAAGCTTTTGGAAGGGGATCTTACCTTGGAAGAGATCCCAAGGACTTAAACTCTAGCTTATTCATAAGCTAGAGACGCTGAGCTGCTTTATTTGTACCTTTTGTTTAGCTAATGGTTGCAATTAAGTTTTCTCTTTCACTCTTCTTTAATTTTCAGAGCTTAGTATTAGCACTGATATGTTTTATTCTTGCTTATTTGCTTATTAGAGTAGCTTATTTGTGTTAATTGTCCTTTCATTATGCTTAATGGTCATCTGTTTTTAGCTTATTAGTTATAGATCTTTAGATTTACATTTCTGTCATCAAAACTCATAAAATCCAAAAATATTAGTTTAAGTAGTTTAGATCTTAGATTAAAGCTTATTTAGTTGTTTAATCATGTTTGCTAAGTTTGTTTAGTATAATATGTTTTTATTGGTATTAGTTTTTGTGCATCTAAATTTCTCTTAAGAAGCTTTTCTAAATCCTGTCAAAATGTAAAGGGGTGTTTGGTTTAGTGCTGTCTTCAAAATTGCACTAGCTAGTTAATAACCTCAGTTAGTAGCTGCTGAACCTTTGCACTACCTGTACTAACTTCCTATTTAGTATTGCCTCTCATAAGTTAATTACTGTTAGTTTAGATTTTTGGTCTTAGCTTTAGCTTATTATGAAATTAGTTTTAGGTCTTCTTTAATATAGCTTATTTCATGCTTTAATTTGTTTTTAGAAATCAATTTGCTTCTAGCTGTTTACTTTCTCTGTGAAAGTAATGTGAACTTTACACTAGCAGTAATAACCTAAGTTTGTATAATTTTTTTTAATTTTAATAAAATACTGCTGTGTTCATAGCTTAAATTAGATAAGTAATTTTAGGATTTAGCTTAAAAAATTCAGTAGGATTTAAGTTTTCATATAGCTTAATTTAGTTTAAGTCTTAAATTCTGTCTTCTAGCTTATTTACTTAGTATTATTTAGCTGTCAAAAGTCATAAAAACTTGAAAATTCCAAAAAACAGTACTTAGAATCTTTATGATTTAAATTTGTTAATTCAGCTTATAAGTCTAGATTTTATAGCTTAAATAGATGAATTATAAGTAGTTAAAGTTGTCTTTTAAGTTTCAAAGTCTAGTTCAGCTTATTTAATTCTCTAGCTTATTTGAAGTTTGTGTTTCTTTGCTTATTTCCTGAGTTTGCTTATTTCATGATCAATTTCAGTAGCTCAAAAGTAGTTTAAGCTTTAATTTCTTTGCATATTTAGATTAAGCATATCATAAGCTTTCTAGATCACTTTTCCTTTTTAGAATTAAGCTTAATTTGAGCATTTTATGGCTGTTTAAGTAGAAGTAAGCTCAAAACTTCCTTCTGTTATCGTTTAGAATTAAGCTCTTCCTTCCCTCCTCCCCCCTTTTTTCCTTCCCCCTTTCCCTTTCCCCCATGAGTTATTTAAGATTTTCAGCCTAGTAGCTTTTATTAATTTTGTTCCCCTTAGTTTCTTTTACAACTTTGCTTCTTTGAGTTTTTTAGTTTTTATGCACTTTTCAATTACCCTTTTTTAGGGATTAGTTTGTTGTGGGGTAGATTCTCAGGGTAGAAAAGTGTAACTTTTCGATTTAATTGTTTCTTAGTTTATCCTTGTCCATTAAGATGATTTTCCCTTTTAGTCCTATTTCCTTTTTGCACAATTAGTCCTTACGTTTATCTTAAATAGTTTAATTTAATTTTTATTAATAATTAGATTTAAATTTTAATTAGTTTAATTAGATTTTAATTAAAAGTTAAAAATTAGGGATTTAATTTCGAGAAACCAAATCATCAATTGCTTCATTCAAATCAGGATCCGAACATAAATTGTGGTTTCAATTTCACTAGTCATTGGGGATAACGACCCGGGTGATCAAACTTGCCCGGTCAAACATACGTATATTATATATTATATATTATTTTTGTAAGTTTTGACTTTTTACCTTGGTTAAAGGTGAATAGTTAGAATTTGCCTAAGTAGTATTATTATTATATATTTTATAGGTACGTAAAACTGCGAATCAGTTTTTGGCGCCGTTGCCGGGGACTAGTGTTTACGATTCCTAAGTTTTGTGTTTGTTGATTTGGTTTGAAGATCCTTTCGTCCTCGAAAGTTTCATTCTTGTTTTAAAATTCAAAAGTAAAAAAAAAATCATAAAATATAAAAAGTAAAAAAATATTTTCCTTTTCTTTTTAGTATAAGTAAAAGAAAAAAAAAATAGAAAAATCAAAAACATAAAAAATTGTCCTTTAAAAAAAAAGAAATAAAATAAACAAAGTTGGTAATCGAACACCAACATATAATATCTTCCATTGAGATATTATCATTTCAATTTCCGGTGAACTTGCAATTGTTCCCAATTCGTAATCAAAGATTTAACACTTGCCTTTTGTGTCACTACCAAGTACGGCTCACCTTGAAAAGCAATTTTCAAGAGCTACCGTGAAGTAGTTGATTATTTGGTTTAAGTCTCTTTCGTGTAACCGTTAAAATTCATTGTAAAAAAAAAAAAAATTAGTGTAAAGTTTTGCTTTTTAATTGTTAGTTTTTCTTTTTATGCGCACTCGTTCGCAATCTCGTAGACGTCGTCAACAACAAACTCTTCCGGTTGATCCAATTGTTGAACAAAACGTTGTTCCAATGGCCGACAATCGAACGATGGCTCAAATGTTACAAGGCACCATCGAGGTTATGAAGATGTATAGTTGTTTCCACCGATCAATGCTAAATTTTTGAGCTTAAGCAACCGTTATCAATTTGTGCAAAGTAATAAGTTACTGGGAGACAGGATCCACAACACCTTCGATTTTATCAATAGGGTCACTTCAACTTTAGACATCCCGAAGTTCCTCGAACACTTCGATAAAGCTTTGCTTTTTCCTTTTTATCTTGACGGTGAAGCCCGAGATTGGTTAGACAAGGAACCTCCAAGATCAATTCTCACATGGGACGACCTTGTTTCAAAATTCATAAACCAATTCTTCCCACCATCAAAAACAACTTACCTCCGAAACAAAATCACCAATTTTTTCCAAGAACCCAACGAATCTTTTAACGAGATGGGGTAAGTTTAAAGGACTTCCTTGCGTCATTGTCCTCACCATGGCTTTTCGGAACTTCCACCAAACTCGATAAGTTTTTTTTTTTATAATTCTTTGATCAAACGATCAAGATGCCTTAGATTCTGCAGAAGGTGACATTTCTTAAACAAGATGCTCAAGAAGGTTTTAGGATGATTTGAAAGCAAGTCAAAAGTTCGTATTCTAGAAGTCGTGCTAATGATTCAAGACGTGAGTAGGATGCTCCTATTTTCTAATCTTCCATCTTCTAATAATTCTTTCGATAGGCAACAAATAGCGCTTCTCTCGAGGATAAGATGACTATCAAGATTGAACCAATTGTTGAATCAAATGAAATCTTGAGTTCGTTACTACTCCTGCTACCCGATAAAGCAGTTGAGGAAGTATGGTGTCATTGTGGTCAAATCACTATTTTAACCTTTGTCGTTAACTCGAGGGGAAATGAATTTTCCCGTCTTTTATGATTCAACATCCAACAATTTCAACAAACCGCAGCCGTTGGTAATTTTCTCCAAAGAAACCAACCTTCCAATTTGGCAAGCCAAATGAAACCACCGGGTTTCAATCAACCAAATGTCCAAAACAACCAAAACCGATACCAAGGAACCAATTCTAATTTTAACCAAAACCGTGGAGGAAACTTTAATCAAAACCGTCAAAATCAAGTTTATCAAGCTCCACCATACCAACCACCAATCAATCAAGTTTTACCTTATCAACCTCCAACAAATAGTGTTTTGAAAACGGATTTTGAAAGCTACGTCAAAGCAAACGATGCTATAATGAAAAATGTGCAAAATCAAAATCAAAGCTTGCAAAATCAAATGGCAAATGTTACAAGTTTGTTAACAAGCCTTTGTACCAAGTTTGATGATTTAGGCAATCCCAACCAACCTTCAAGTTCAAGTTCTTTACCTAGCAATACCATTCCAAACCCAAGGAATGAAGCCAAGGCAATTACAACTCGTAGTGGTATCTCATACGATGGACCTCCAATTCCACCGCCGGTGGTGGAAAAGGAAAGTGAGGTGACAAAGGATACGGAGCTACCGAGCACCGAAGACATCCAACCTCCTCCATTCGTCCAAGAACAACCCAAAGACAAAGAACCAATCGAAAGATCCTGTCTTAGCTCAAAAGGTGACCAAGACTAATTTGCCTTACCCTTCAAGACTTGCAAAAGAAAAGATTCGTGAAAAGGATGATATCCTAGCTTCAAAGTTTATGGAAATTTTCCGTAATCTTCACTTTGAGCTAAGTTTCGCGGATGCTCTCATTCATATGCCAAAGTTTGCTCCGATGTTCAAAAAGATGCTTAATAACAAAGACAAGTTAATTGAGTTAACCAAAACACCGTTGAATGAAAATTGTAGTGCGGTTGTCCTTAAAAAGCTTCCAGAAAAGCTAGGTGACCCCGGGTCCGATTTCTCATTCCATGTAGATTTTCAGAGTTCGATAGTTACTTAGCCCTTGCCGATTTAGGTGCTAGTATCAATCTCATGCCTTTATCCATTTGGAAAAAGCTTCAACTCCCGAGCCTAACCGAAACAAAAATGGTATTAGAATTAGCCGATCGTACAATTTCCAAACCAACCGGTGTAGCCGAAAATGTTTTTGTCAAAGTAGGAAAGTTTTACTTTCCCGCCGATTTCGTTGTCTGATTTTATATCCCCCCCCCCCCCCGGCCGAACCCGAGTACCGTTTGAAACACGGGCGCCCATTTCTAGACGGCACTGCTTTATCGATGTTTACGAAGGAGAAAATTACTCTAAGGAATGATGATCAATCTTAACCCTTAAATGTGGTGATGCACCTTCCATTTCATACAACAATCTCGAATCGTTGAAGAAGGTCGATCTAATCGATGTCACTTGTGAAATTTATTCACAAGAAGTACTTGGATTTTCCGATTCCGTTGCTTACAACAATCCTTCTCCATACTACGATCCGATTGTTTCTACTTCATCTCCAACACTTACTCCGTTTGATGAAAGCGACTTTCTACTCTTTGAGGAAGCCGATGCTTTCATAGCAATCGATGATGAACCAGTTTCACCAGTTTTCAATGCTACATACTAGATCCCGAGGGTGACATTCTCATTCTCGAGGCGCTTTCAACAATGATCCCATTACCTCACCCAAACCAAGAACAATACTTCACCCGTAATTCAAAAAGATCTTAAAGTTGCTGGAACCACAGAAGCTTCACTCTAAAATGCAACAACAAATGAACCAAAAGTTGAAACTTCCAGAAGATCGAACTTAAAGAGTACCTTCGCATCTCAAGTATGGCGTTTTTAGAGGAAAATTACAAACTTCCAGTGATAATTTCAAAAGATTGAGCCAAGAAGAAAAAGACCTCACTCCATTAACGTTTTGAAAAACCAAAACAAGCAATTGCTTGGAAACTTTCTGATACCGAGGCATAGAACCAGAGTTTTTTGCTCACGACAAAATCTTTTAGAAGAACGATAACCGAACTTCAGTCAAATCATCAAAGGAGCGTTAACCCTAAAATCCACGACGTCATCAAGAAAGTAGGTAAAAAAACTTCTTGACGCGATTGATTATCCGATCACGGATAGTCCAAGGGTTAAGTCTCCAGTCTGCCATTGTGTTCCTAAACAAGGTGGTATGACCGTAGTGTCACAAACGAATAAAATGGAGCTGGTGCCATACAAGATTAGTCACGGGATGAGAGTTTGCATCGTTTATCGAAAGTTAAAGCAATCAACTTGTAAAGACCATTTTCCGTTACCTATTCATGGACCCAAATGTTAGAGCGATTAGCCGGTAACGAATTTTATTGTTTTCTTAGATTGGTTTTTCAGGGTATGTTTCAAATCCCAATTGATCTTAATAATCAAGAGAAAAACTACTTTTACGTGCCCATACGAAACTGTCGCGAGTACCCGTCGTAATCCATTCTGGGTTAGTGGGGGGGGGGGGGGGTGGGGGGGGTGGGGGTGGGGGTGGGGTTTGTGCAATGCCACCCGGAACTTTACAACGTTGCAATGATGGCCATTTATCTAGACATGCATAGAAAAAAAGATGGAGGTTATTAATGGACATTTTTTTAGTTTTTTGAGATTCTTTTTCTTTGTTTCTTGCTAAATCTTAGATAAAATGCTTAAAAGGTATGAAGACACAAATAAGCACTAAATTGGGAAAAGAGCCATTTCATGGTTAAAGAAGGCATTGTTTAAAGACATAAATCTCCTAGAAAAGGAATTGAAGTCTAGATAAGGCCACAGTTGATGTAATTTTCTAAGCTTCCTACCCAACGACAGTTAAAGGAATCAGAATTTCTCGGGCATGCTAGATTCCTAATCGAAGATTTATCAAAGAACTTTTCCAAAATCTCTCGACCCATACCACCATCTCTTAGAAAAGAACAACTCCTTTCATTTTTTCGGAAGATTGCATTAGTTAGCCCTTTTCAAACATTGAAAAAGGAATTTGACCGAAGCTCCAATTCTCATTGTCTTCCGAATTGGACCAACACTTTTGAAATCACGTGCGATGCAAGGTGTTTATGCAATAGGAGGCGGTCCTAGGGCAAAAAAGAATTGAAAAGCATTTTTGACCAATTCATTATGCAAGTAAGACCATGACAGAAGCAGAATCAAACTACACAACAACCGAAAAAGAAATGCTACCAGTTGTTTACGCGTTTGAGAAGTTTCGATCGTATCTAATCATGAACAAAAGTATTGTTTACACGGACCATTCTGCATTGAAATACCTTTTCAACAAGAAAGACGCCAAAGCAAGATTGCTTCGCTGGGTCTTACTCTCAGAATTTGATTTTAAAGTTATCAGATACCAGGGAACTGAAAACTATGCCGCAGCTACACCTCTCTCGTCTTGAAACCCTTACGAAAATGTTTTTGTATTCCCAAAAGAGATAACCGAGACTTTTCTTTTTAGTAGACTTTAAGTGTGTTGTTAACTTCTAAGACATAAGTACCCCGTTGATCGTCCGATTTTTGCTACCTACACGCGGGGAAATTCATTAAAAAAGGAATGTCGACTCAAGAGAAGAACAAGTTCTTTAAAGATGGATAAACATTAATTCTGGGATTGACCCTTTCTTTTCAAACTTGCGCGGATCAAATTATCCGAAGGTGGTGTAGATGGCAAAGAAGCTCTTGAATTCTCGAGCTTCCACAGCGGACTCCACCGGAGGGACCTATGGTGCCAACTTATACGCCAAGAAGGTTTTTGAATGCGTTTTTATTGGCCTGCCATCTAATGGATTGCCTACGAGATTGATCAAAATCTTGGATGCATGTCAAAGACAAGGAAGAAATCTCTCAACGTGATGATAATACCTCAAAATATCAACTCCGAATATAGTGAAATTTTTGATGTTTGAGGTATCGATTTTATGGTACCTTTTCCGTCGTCTAGGGTAACAAAATATATTCTAGTTAGCCTCCGACTATCTTCCATATCTTTCCAAATGGGTTGAAGCGAAAGCGCTCCCCACCAACGATGCTAGAGTAGTTGTTAAGTTCTTAAAATCCCTTTTCTCCCGATTCGGTGCTCCGAGAGCAATCATAAGCGATCGTGGGACCCATTTTTGTAACGACAAATTTGATAAAGTTATGTCTAAATATGGTGTCACCCATCGTCTTTCGACTCCTTACCACCCTCAAACGAGTGGTCAAGTTGAAGTCACGAATCGAGGTCTCAAAAGAATTTTGGAGAGGACGGTAGGAGAAAACCGTGCCTCATGGTCCGACAAACTAGATGATGCATTATGGGCTTTTAGGACCGCTTACAAGACTCCAATTGGATGCACTCCGTACAAGTTAGTCTATGGAAAAGCGTGTCACTTACCAGTTGAACTAGAACACAAAGCATATTGGGCTCTTAAGCATGCCAACTTCGATTTAAAGACCGCGGGCGATCATCGAAAGCTTCAACTCAATGAACTAAGCGAGCTTCATGATCAAGCTTACGAGAATTCGCTAATCTACAAGGAAAAGACAAAGAAACTACACGATTTCAAGATAAAGAACCGAATCTTCAATGTTGGTGATCAAGTCCTCCTTTTCAACTCCCGATTAAAGATTTTCTCCAGAAAGCTCAAATCCCGATGGTCCGGACCTTTCACAATCACCGAAGTTTATCCTTATGGCACTGCCAAGTTGTCTCATGCCGATGGTTCGAATTTCAAAGTCAATTGCCACCGTCTTAAGCACTATTATGGAGGGGATACACCACCATTGGTTATCCCGGATCTCCAAACTTTCCCTAAGGACAACTAAATTCAAGGATCGAGTCGAGCTTGCGACTCGGTGACAAAAAACAAGCCGCTTCATGGGAGTTCACCCCATGCTTATCTTTTCTATTTTCTTTCTATTTTCTATTATCTAATGTGTTGTGTTGAGAGAGGCTTGTTCTCTTTCCAATTTCTCGATGTTTGTTGCTTGTTTGTTGTGATTTTTATAGGATCGACCCAACAAATTCTTTGAAGCCTCTCGTGTCCGGTTGATTTGTCCCGTTCTACTCGAGCTTCTCATCCTTTGTGTGAAATTAGTTTGGGGAGATCCGATATCCTTTCATCATTATCGATTCACGTTTATCTTTGCATAATTCATAAACGGCTTAGATTTTCGTAGAGACCCGACTTTAAATATTGAGGACAATGTTTCGTTTTAGTTTGGGGAAGGGAATCTATCGATTTGATGTTGCTTGCTTATTGTTTTGTTCTTACGTACCCGTTTTCCCACAAAAATAGCAAAAATTTTAAAAAAATTTTAGTCTTGTTATTTAGTTAAATATATATATATATATATATATATATATATATATATATATATATATATATATATAATAATACTAATAATAATAATAATAAAAAAAAATAAATGTTAAGACACATAATATAGGTTTTCCGATGTAAGATAGGAAGTAATTTTTGACCTGATCGACGTGTTGAGTTCTAGGCTTTCCCTAACAAATAATGATGATAGTTTGTGCTAGTCTCATGTAGACTTTAAACATGCTAGACTTGAATCATTAGTAAATGAAAACTTGTGCTAATCTCAAGTAGATTTTAAATATGCCGAGTTGGATTTTATATAGGCTAAGTATTTGCTAATTTCTTTATTAGAGATTGTAAATTGCAAAGAATAAGAGATGATAGTGTTGGTTACGAATTAGGATGCTAAACAAAGTTTATTTGGAAAACTTAAAGGCTTATAAGAATAACTTGTGTTTTTTTTTCTTCTTCCCCGGAGTTCTTAAAATGATTAATAATACGTGTTCTTTTTGATTTTTACAATTTAGAGTTTTACTCTTAAAAGTCTAATCAACATATTCAGAGACTGTGTCGCTTTATCAACTCTATGATGTAATAAGAATTTTAGTTCAAGTTTATACTTTGGTTTTCTAAAACGAAATTTTTACTATTTGCAAAAATATGGTGTTATGAATAGTTTAAGTCTAAAAAAAATGCAAGTTATAAATCCTTAAGTGTTAATAAATAATATACAAACTCCATCGCAATAAAGTACATGGGCATTTGTCGGTTCGCTCCCGATGTGACATCGAAAGAAAGGATGGAGGATGTATATTTAGGGTTGGTATCATAATAAGTACGCGAGCTCTTGTCGGAGGCGAGGCCGATGTGTCGTTGAAAGAAAAGTGATACCAATTCCTAGCCTAATAGTGTGAAAAGTAAACAATAAAGTTGCAAAGTTAAAAAAATAAATAGTAAAAGTTTCATTTTCTAAAACCAAGGTATTCTTTTTGAGCTAAGGTTTGCAAAAGTCTACAAAGCTTTTTCATCAGAAGTTCATGCGTTTCGGTTAGTATTCTCCGGATGGGGTGTCAAAAGCCTTAGCACTTACCCGATGACGGTGGGATCGCTAGAGAAGAAAGTCATTCATGGGACAAGTGAACCAACGATGTCTTAGCTAAGGAGGTTTTTGTTTGCTTTGAGTTGTGATTCTACTAAGTGATTAACATATTAGCCCAAAAGGCCCATGTGTAAAGCTTGGTCGGATTTCAACTATCTAATATGTGGATTTAATGGTTTAAATTAATTTGAACACACACACCTAAATTTATGATTTATGTCGGGAAGAGGAATTCACAAGTTGTAATTATAAGTAGTCTTAGCATCTTAGTTCGTAATTAGCAGTGATCTTATTTTTAAGCTTAGCATGGGAAAAGTGAAAAATCGGGGATGATGAAGTTATCTTTTAGACACTTAATTGTGCTTTTTGTTCTATGATCCTAAAAGTTACCAATGAGGTAATGAAAACAATACATTATGTCAACACAAATAAGTTGTAGTTAGGTAATTAATTATCAAGAGAAAAATCATAAAAAGAGAAAAATCTTAATGGGAAATCGGATGTGTTTTATAACCTTGTGATCCTTATCTATCTCAACAAAAATTTTGCTACTTTTCAAAGGTTTATTTTGGGAATTTTCTCGATGGTATTTGGTTATAAGGCATGTGATTATTGTGTGAGGACACACAATCGTTTAGTTTGGGGAATTTTGTGAAGTGTAAAAGTACACATATCCATTTTTACCTAAAAATAAACCAATTAAATCACGAAACAGACCAAAAATGGCGAAATAGGCTTGCATTTGTTGTTTTGTGTGTGCAGGTATGGATAATAAAAAAAATCACAAGAAGAAAATCAGTCAAAACTGAGCAACACGGACACGAGAATCAGGAAGAGTACAAAGACGAAAGCACAGAAAAAGCAAAACCTTAGCCCCATGCCTTTTATAACATCCACAGGGCTAGTTTTGCTATTTTCGAAAGTTATTTATAACTAGAAAGAGAGGAAAGAAAGAGAAGGACCACTTGTGCAAACTCCCCAAACTCCAACAGTTTTAACTGTCGAAATAAGGGCGCCAAAGGTGTTACTATTCACCTTTCTTCCCCGTTTCACCATCCAGGGTAAATCAAAGGGGTTTTCCAAATTCTTAAGGGTGCTGTAGGTCAATTCATGAGCTCTCTAACACAAATGTAGGTCAAATAGTTATTAATCAAAGGATTACTAACCTCTTCCCAATCCAAAAGGCCTCGTTCCAACAATGGTGAAAGCACAAATTTATTGTGGGTTTTTGTGCTAAAACACTCAAAAAAGAAAGCACAATGTCACATCTAGGGGAATGACACGCTGGCAATCCTAAGGTGTCCCATTGTTTCAAATGCTATAATTGATTGCTTGGATGATTGAATAAAATGAGTTGGCAAGCTTGAAAAGATTGGAGGAGAGCAAGGCTAGGATCCTAGAAGCTTTTTTTCAGCCTATAAAAAGGCCTCTCCTCTACACACACGATCTTTCTAGGTTTTTTTAGATATTTTTAGTTTTAGCTTAATTTCGTATTTTACTTAAATTGTTTTTGATCAATTCTTTTTCTTAGTAAATTGTAATTCAGTTTTCAAATTATTGAATTTCAGTTTTTTATTTGTCATAAGCCCTCTTCTTTTTTTTATTTTAAACTTTAAGCTGCTCTTAATAAGCCTATATGTCTCAATAAAACTATATAAGCTCTTTTAAGCTATTTCAGTCTATAAAGCTGAAATAGAGATTATTGAATTCAGAATTTAATCTTACTTAAACCTTAAATCAGTTTAAACTTACAATCTTTCATGGATCTCATTGGATATGAGCTTTTTGGAAGGGGATCTTAAATTGGAAGAGATCCCAAGGACTTTACTCTAGCTTATCTAATAAGCTAGGGAGCTTGTAGCTGCCATTATTGGTTCCTTTTGTTTAGCTAAAGGATCAAGTAAGTTTCTCTTTTTCATTCTTCTTTAGTTTCAATTTAAATTGCTTAGTTATGGCTTATATGCTTAATATTGCTTATTTGTTATTATCCTTATGCTTTATTAGTGTTTAAATATCTTTACTAGTGGCATTATTAGTTATATATCCTCATTGTGTTTTTGCTTAATTAGTTAATAGATCATTAGTTACTAATTTCTGTTCATAAAAAACTCATAAAATCAAAAAATATTAGTTTAATAGTTAAGTTCTTAAGAATTTTACCGTTATTCAGTTTATTAAATCATGATTGCTAAGTATTGTTTTAAGCTAGTTTTTTGTTAGTGGTACTTAGAATTTGTTCATTAGATTACTATTAAATGTTTTTTCTTTAATTGTCATTGTTTAAAGGGGTGTTTGGTTTAGTGCTCTCTTGAATCTTGCACTTGACTAGTAATAACATAAGTTAGTACTGCTGAACCAGTTTCACTACCAGTTACTACCTAAGTTTGTACTATTAGCTTAGATTTTAGCTGTGCCAAAATCCAGTAGGATTAAGTTTAGTTATTAGCTTTATTTAAATTTAATTTAGTTTTCATTTTCTAGCTTATTTCATTGCTTATTCTGTTATCAAAAGTCAAATTACATCAGTAGTCCTTTCACTTGAAAGAACTACTAAACTTTTACACTAGCAATACTAACTCAGTTAGTACTGTTGTGTTCTTAGCTTAATTTGGATAGTTTTATTTTAAGTTTAGCTTTACCAAATTCAGTAGGAGTTAATTTTTAACATAGCTTAAATTGTTGAAGTCTTTTATTTTGTTTTCTAGGCTTTTTTTCTTAGCTTATTTTGCTGTCAAAAAAGTTAAAAAGCCAAAAACAAGACTTAGAAACTTTAGGATTTAATTTGTTAATTCAAGCTTTTAAGTCTAGGATTTATAGCTTATTTAGATGGATAATAAGTAGTTTAATAAGTTCTTAACGTTTTAGAGGTCTAGTTTAGCTCTATTAAATTTTCTAGGTCTATTTGGAGTTTGTGGTTCTCTTGATTATTTCCTGAGTTTGCTTGTTTCTGATCTAAATTTTCATGTAGTTTTTAAAAGCCACTTCTAGCTTAGTTTTTCTTTGCATTTTTGATTAAGGCACAATCATAAGCTTTATTAGTCACTTTTCCTTTTCAGAATTAAGCTTAAATTGAGCAGTTTATAGCTAGCTAAGTAAAGATAAGCTCAAAACCCTTCTTTCTGAGGTCAGTTTAGAAATAAGCTTTTATTGAGCTTATTTGTGAGTTTCAGCCCAAGTAGCTTTTATTAATTTTGTTCCCACTAGCTTCCTTTACAACTTTGCTTCTTTGAGTTTTTTCATTTTAAGCTCTTTAAAATTTCGAATGCTTATTGGACTTAATTTGTGATCGGGATAGATTCTCAGGGTAGATAGTGTAACTTTCAAATTTAGTTGTTTACTAAGTTGGCCCTCTGATTAGTTGTTAAGTTTCCCCATTAGTCTCTTAGATCTTTGCACCATTAGTCCATTAGTTAAGTTGTTAACTAAGCTTACTAGTTTTAAGTAGTAATTTGGTTAATTTTTAATTAGTTTATTATAACTTTTATAAAAAGATAAAAATTAGGGCTTTATTTTTAATAATTTTCTGCGATTTTTCTTTATTTTGTGAAATTTTAGTTTACATTTTTAGGGAAAATTTTTATTCCATTTGCTCAATAGTTGCGTTTCCATAATCATTTAATTGTTATTTTTATCCTTCAAATCAAATTCTTTGCTAAATTATAAATCAGGATGAACTTAAAAGTGAGTTTCAATTTTCACTAGTCGTTGGGAAAAGGACCCGGGTGTTCTTATTTACCCGGTTTTATCATTAGTATATTTATATATATTATATATTATTTTTGTACAGTCTTAACTTTTTCCTTGGTTATCGGTGAATAGTATGAATACTAGACGTAGTATTTTTATTATATTTTATAGGTACGTAAAACTAGCGAATCAACTACAACATGAGTATTCCACTCAGGGGGAAAGCTTGTCAAATTTTTTGAATTTAAGTCTTTTTGAGTGATGACTACACCCAAAATTACAAGCCTACTAACAATCTTCTGGATCCTATTAAAGATAGAGTCAAGATACTCTGTGCTTGATGCACTAAAATTTTCATATTGTTGCTTCAAGAATGTCTTCTGTGTTTTCTTAGTGGCTTCATTACCTCCAAATCGTGTTTCTATAGTAGCAAACATTGTTTTAGCATCATTGTACTGACTAAAAGTAAGTTGATGTTCATAGGAAAAAGCCATGAGTAGTAAGCTTCTAGCCTTTACATCATTCTTCTTGTTGGTCTTCTTTTCAGTAGTTACAGGTACTAACATCTTTATAACTGAAGTACCATTTTCTTGTGTTTACTGTGTGTCGGGTTTACAGATACACCATGAGGTTTCCAGTCTCTATGTCCTCTATACGATGGCATAGTATTTTACTTGGAGTTTTGCTTGATTTTTATCACCCACATCTCATACTTACCTAGTTTGAGTATGGGTAGCTTAGCTGTAGTATTACTCTGTGCAGATTCAATATCCATAACTTCTGGATCAATGTTTCAGAACACAAGGCTCTGATACTACTTGTTGATCCCAACTAGATCTTGCAAACCTTGTTAAAGGGTTAGTTGTATTGAATAGATTCAAGACAACTATGCTAGAAACTTTGTTGATACTAAGAGTATGTGGAATCTACTCTTTAGTACTTAGAAGAATATCAATGTAATAGTAAATTGTAATGCAGTGTAGAATGGTATAATGAATATAACCAAAAAGCTTCCAAATACTCGATTTTTTTTTTTTTTTTTTTATTTTTTTTTTTTTATTTTTATGATGAATAATAACGACGTACTCTGTCTAGTACTAGGGTTTACAACTTGAAGCTATGATGGTCTATCGAGAATGTGTTTACAACCTTAACCATAGGATCTCCTTTGTATACACCAAGAAGTTCCTTTACAAAGTGATAAAATATTATAAACTTTTATTCATAGATATCTACGAATCTTTAATATTTTTAAGATATACACATAAGTTCATCATAGCACAAACCGCTTTTATCTACTTATCAGTTGTAATCTTCATGTAGCAGTACTAAGTCTTCTAGCGTATTTTAGTTCAGTCTGGCAGTACTACTTTTCTCTTTGGCTGAGTACTAACTAGTTTAGTACTGTTAGTAATGATCATGATCAGTAATTAAGTTCTTGAACTAGATAGTACTTAATTGTGAATATTATTCCCAAACACAGCTTTTGTCTGCTTTTGCTATTGATATGTCTAGGAAAGTATGATTGTCGTGAATGATTCCTTTCATGTTATAGTATTATACTACCTTGCCCCCTAATTGGTTGATCCACTTTTAATATATTTCACATGGACTTAGTGTACTCTAGGGGCTTGTATAGTGTTCATACTACATTACTTATGCGTTGCTCCTACGCGCAATATAAGTAGACAGGTAAGTTCGTGTAATTCGTTCAGACATTGGATTATTATTCTGACTTCATTTTAAGGGTGGACAAGGCACAACACTAGAAAGATAAGAAATCTAAGGAGTAATACATAATTAATAAACACAATCTTTTTTCTTATGTTAACCTCCTTTAGTTAGATTATTATATTTTAATAGCTAACCAAAAAACACCTTCCAATTATTGATTTTTTCTTGCTTTCCATAATAAATCCAAAAAACAAATATAATTTTCTCTCAATCCCTTTGAATTTTATGTTAGGAACGTGATCTGCCTTTCCCAACCTATTGCTTCGAGTGAACGATAACAATCCCCCCAGTCTTGCCTATATACTTACATACAACGATTAGGTGCTTGCCTAGGGAGTGGTAAAACTTTCTTATTTGAAGTCTTAACGACGGACGCATCCAGTACTATTTTACATTTTTTCTTAATCACATTTCACACAAAATGCTGTTTGACAAATCAAAATCTTTCTCTTTTCTCTTTGTGTGTGCGTCGACCCAAAGCACACAACACAATTTATATATTTTCAATCTTTGATAAAAAAACATTAAGATTTGCGGAGTCGTGGGTTAATTTTAGTATTCGTGTTATTGTTTAAACATCTCGTTTGGGTAGTCGATTTGTGTTCGTTCTCGCTTTTCAAAACCCTCTTTGTAAGTTTTCTAAATCTTGATTTAAGTTGTACTTTTGAGTGTTAAATGATGTACAGAAGCTAGTTGTACGATATGTTTATTAAAAATCAATCACGAAAATTTTACGAATGGTTACTTAAGGATCGGGATATGGTTTTTGTAGTTTTATTATCGTGGTCGTGATGGTTAAAAAATATTTATTTGCTATGTAGCTTATTTTGGATATTGGATTATTTGGCTGATTATTAAGCATTTTCGAGCTTATAAGCTATCGACAAAAAGGGAAAACGTAAGAAGGATATTTTTGATTATTTACCTCTTATGTCATATTTTGTGGACTATTTTTATAGCTTATGGTGATAAGTGAATATAGTACGTAGCTTATTAGCTTATTTTTAAGCTTCGTGGATTAGTTTTGGAGCTTAAAGTCTCACGGCCTAATAAGCCTCTTTAAACCGTGGCTTATTAAGAGCTTATTGTGGTCCGGATTATTTTGCTAGTTATTGTTTTGGGCTTTTATATTTACTAACGGGCTTTAGTATTGGGCCTAAAATATATATTATACATATGGATATCTTAATGGATCCTTATTGGGCCTTAAGGCCTAATAAGCGAAAACTAGTTGGTTTATGAGATTTGTTGGACTTTTGGAAAGTGGAGTATACTTATGAAGGATGCTAAAAGTTGGTTTGGGGAAATATGCTTTGGTAAAAGTTGTGAGGAACGATTTTGGTATTATGTCGGAAAATAATGAATTTGTGGAAAATTGTTTGAAGTAAAGGTTTAAAAACCTTGAAAAACGTTGTATAAACGCACGGGTCATGTTGAAATTTTGCAAAAAGTCTATACTTAGAGTTTTTACTCAAAACTTGATTTCTTGATTTAATATAAATTTATTATTTTTTTATTATTTTTAATAAGTCAACTAAAAGACGAAAAAACATATTTTTTCTGAAACCTTTCTAAATTGGTTAGTGATGTGCTGTCATGTAGGGTTCAATTATTGAAGACACAAGTTTAAGACTTTTATATTTAGCCTACTTTAACTTATCTAAACAACACTTTAAAGGCACGGGGTACCCGATTGGTGGGTTTCTGTGGTAAGTAGGGTGGCGACACTAGAGTGAGGTTGTAACCTTCATATTCTATCAGTCATTATTACTTATTTAAGTTAATTATAATTACTTGTTAAAAACCTATGGTTATATATATTTCTATTGATAATGGGGGTTTTCTGCCTGACGAGACCTAGCAATGTTTTATGGTGACAATAATCAAATTATAAACACAATAAACATGCAAAGAAAACAATCAGAAGATAAAAGAGCAGTACAGCCAAATGATAGAAAACCGTATTAGGCCATTTTATCCAATTAAGCGGATGGTTTGTTTATTTAGTGCATGATTTCTTATCTTGAAGAGGCATATCATTCTTAAGACTTAGGGTGAGACATATCCTAAGACCTAGTACACGGTTGAATTCCTATCACATATTAACATATCCGCCATAAAGCTTCCTTTTATTTTAATTTAATAATCTAATCTGAGGGATTAAAGCATTGTGATCTTGTTAAACTTAGACCATCGGGTACCTTACCCACTTACGGTTGACTGGTATTTACTATCTAGGTAGTCACTGTCAAATATTATAATTGATTAAGTACCTACTTGTTGAAAACATTACAGGTAACCTGCCGATCTAACTTACTATATTTAAGACAAAGACCGAACATTATTTGTGATCTATTGGTTCCAGTAATATTAAAACACGAATTATGGTGAGCTTTCCCAGTATCTAGTTCAATTGTTAGGCGTAACTTAGACCAGTTGAATGACTAGGTTGCATTATTCAACACGCAAACAAGTATCATGTGATAAACATAATAAACTTTCAATGATAAATTATGAATTCAATTTTAAACAAACCAACATTAAAATCTTTATTAAGGATGGCTATATACCCAAGGGATTAGCCCATAACCATTGTAATTATAAACAGGGTGTTCAAAATACCATGGTAAAATAAAATGTTTTACGAACGATACCAAATGTAAATGCTTCAAGAGTCTAGGGAATTTAGTAACACCCCCATTTTTACATTTAGCAGCGGAAGCTAATCTGGGTATAACATTATAGTACAACAGTTCATAATCATAGAAAAGTCAAAGAGACGTTTTTTAAAGTTACATTATCATTCATAAAATCAGAGTTTTACAATAGCAGGTCCCAAAATCTAGAACATAAATGTGAAATGATAAAAAGTTTTAGCCATCTTCATTCATGCCACTCCATGACATAAGTTGCTTAATTTACCTGGGATAAACATTGAATTAAACAGGGTCACACCAAAGGTTAAGTGATATTCATAGGTTTTAAGTGAAATAATTTGAATGCAATTTTGATCATTGGGTTACCCCGCCCATGTTAAGATTGAGTATACACCCGTTATAAAAACAAGTTTATTGCCATTAGCTCTATCCAATCTGAAGCCTTGGGATATACTTGATACGTTATAGCCCTAACGGGTGCCTTTGCCAAAACACCCGCAGTTATATTCTAATGGTGTGCAATTGGTTACCGATATGACTGGGTACACCAACGGGGAGGCCAACCTAAATAGATCTATTCATAACATTGCGCTCACTCCATAGAGTAATTAACGGTTTATGATATTGGGGACTTTAAAGGCATATAATAGTTACTTAGGCAAAATAATAAATAGGGACCCAATATATAGAAATAATTGCCAATTCATGGTTTTTTATGCTAGGTATCCCCTCGCGAGTTTATAAAACATTTGAAATATTGAAATGCCGTAGGCTATGAACTCACCTTAACAGTATAGGGAAATTTGATTGATAGCAAAGGTATATGGAATGAAAGTAACGGCTTCGTCACACGCAACCTGGGGTAATATGTCAAGTCTTAGTTTGATTGAATATGTTTTACATTATAATGAATATCATCTTTGATTGAAATTAAATGGGTATTGTATCTTCGTGCGGGCCATCTTATTTCAGAGGTCATTCAATTAAACGTTTGAGGAGCTAGCAACTTTTAAATCGTTACCCAACAACTCAGTCAGAAACGTTAATATCAAGATGAAACTTCCTTGATTTGAAAGCTCCTTAGTATTGTGATGCGATTATTGATCGGATAGGGATTAGTTATAAAACAATATTCGGTTAAGTGTTTACTTATTATGGAACATGATAAGCATGTCAAGCTTTAATTAAAGTTATGTTTAATAGGTTTTGATAAACAATTCTACACTTTTTCAAAATGTTTCATTTCTAGAAACCTTAAGAATGAAAATGGCAAAATAAAACTTTAACCCTTGGACGTTTTAAATTTTACCAAGTTTGGTCCTTCTAGTTTAAAATGTACAAGTAAACTTGGATTTGGAAAGTGACATAAGTAGACCCCTATAGTTATAACTTTGATAAATGGACATTTTTCAGGCCCATTTAGTTATAAGTTTCAGAAAGTCTACACTATATACCCTTGGCAGGATAATATTTTACATAACTAGTCCAATTTATTGCAAGCTTATTTTAACATTCCAAAAGATAATTTCAAGTTATAGCTTATTAATATAAGCTAAAATAAGATGTTTTAACGTAACAAAAGTTTAAAATAACGATTCATTTAGTCAGAAATCAAAACAGGTCAAATTAGGGTTTTTAAACAAAAACGCATAGGTTTTTAATTCAAATTTCCTCAGATCATTAGGCTTGTTATATTTAACAATATTAAGATAGAATTATAACAACATTTAACCATTATAACATTTAGATTAAAGAAAAACATAGAATTAGGGTTTATGAGTTCGGTTTTGGATCAAAATGGAAAAACGCCTAGATTTTTAGATAAAAAGCTTTAACATGAGTTCAAGTATGATTATATGAACAAAATATGAATGTAAGAGCATATATGGATCATAGGAAACCTGGGTTTGAGCTTTGAGAATCGAAAAGGAAAACAGGTCGTTTGGGTCGTTTGCTACTCGTACGCCTAGAAATGGCTCTTCGGGGCTTCAAGGCTTCAATCCTTCTCTTGATTGACCTTGAGACTTATTAGGACATCTTAAGAACTTATTTGATCAGAGATATGTTGCTATGATGGGTTATAGAAGAAGAAGTAGGGGATGAGTAAAATGAAGGCATGGTACCCCCTATTTATACTCGTTTGGAGTCTTGGAGGTCAAGGAGCCTTGGTGCTCAATCCTTGGACATGTAGAACAGCTACATGGAGTTTTGGAAGAGCTATGAAGTGATTTGTCAAATCTAGAACTAGCTAGAAGTGTTGTATGGTTCATAAGGGTGCCGCGGCTAAGCTTGGTGAGCAAGGGAAGATGTGGCTTCTTTTCTAGCCAAGAAATGGATTAAGTAGCTTGGTAAGCTGCTTAAGGGAGCATGTGGGTGAGTCATGAGGTGCTTGAGTGCAAAAGGAAGTTTCAAAATGGGTTAAAATGCAAAAACATGGCCGCGGGTCTCTTTAGGGCTCGAATAGGATTTTTAGCTTTACATTTCGTGTACATTTGAGTTATAAGCGTGGATTAATGATCTTAAGACTTGTATTGAGGATTATTAACAAGAATTGATAGGTGGTTTGGGTTAAAAATGGGTGAAAACGAGTAAACGGGTCGAATGTTCATATTAGGGTTCGTTTAGGGTTTCTTGGATTTATTTCGTGTATAATTGAAATGAAATGATGAAATGATGATAGAATATGATTGGTAATGTTGTAAAATAAGTTATTACAACTTATTTGAGTGTTGGTTGAGGTTTAAAACGGATAAAAATCAATAAACGGGTCACGGGTTACTATTTAGCTCGGGTTAGGGTTTTTAACTTGGATTTCTTGAAATTTCATGAAATAAGAATGAATATGGATTGTAAATGAAGTATATGACTTGCTTGTAACTTGTACTTGATAGATTGTACAAGATTACTTAGGAAAACGGAGGTAAAATGGCTATTTTGGATGTCGTGCATTAATGACTTGTACATTAAGCTTTAAAGGACTTGTACCTTATTTTGGAGGGAAAGTATATTCAAATGAGATGTTATATTACTTGTACATATGCTTTAGTAGCTTGTGTATTCACTTTAGATATTAACCTTTCATGGAATTAGGGTTTAGAGGTATACGATAACGGTTTAAAGCCTGTCTTGATATAATGTTGCAAATGGTATATTATATGAGTAACGTACTTTGTAAAAATGATATTAAGATATTGACTTGACATATTATGATGTTTTCTTGACATATATGTAGATAGGATTGCCATAGATAGGTTGCATGAGCTCGTTAACTTTATTTATGCAAGTTGCGTTGCATATTGAGATATTGGTAATGTAAGTAATGTAATAAAGAGAAAAATTTCTCCGTACAAATGTGATCATAATAAAATAGGTTGATTTTGCATTGATGAAATTTTTAGGTTGTTATAGTGTTCCACCCTTAAAGAAATCTCGTCCCGAGATTTAGATGAATGTTAAAGTGAGATTAGGTAATAGATAGGAATACTTAGCACGAACTTGATTTTCATGTTAGGCTAATCAAGGTTAAAAGTTCACGTGTGTGATACATTTATAATTATGTTGCGCACCATAATTATAATTGCCTCCTTTCACACGTCTACTTATTTTCAAGACCACACCTCTTGATGACAACTAATAGAATTTCTCCAAATCTTGATATATCTTGTCAGAACCTGGGTGGATGGAATACTTCGATTTATGGGACCTGTGGGTTATGGGTCTACCACACTTCCGCTGCACCATTCTGATCGTAAAGAATCGTTATCCATTAACCTTTAAAAGTCAACATCGAATAAGAATGCTATCACAAGTCTTTGTCAAAACTTTCATACCTAGTGGTATTGAAATCATTTGGCATTGTATAGATTCTTGTGTGTTTCCTTGTTATTACGTTGCAGGATATAACGGAAAATTTTAGAATACGGAGATCATGGAATGAGTGATTTAATAGGAGGCTTTAGTGTTTCTAGGTACAAAGGTTTGAGAAAATCAGATAGTAAAAGAATTATAGTAATCCCGGATAAAGATATGAGTCATCATATTACAGGATATAGGATAGACAAATACAAAATTGGTATCATGAAACAACGAGGTATAATGGAATCACCACTGTATAAATAACTTGTCTATATAATTTACATAGCAAATTTTGACAAGTGTCATTATTCATACATCTAGTGGTTGGATTCTAGAAAACTATAAACAATACATATCTAATATGGTGGTTTTCCCTTAAGTTCTTGGATCTTGTTCAGAAGACT
>BQNB010010787.1:18353-83090 GCA_026074375.1 Tanacetum coccineum | reverse complement strand
CAACTATAGGTTTATTATTATTGTTTAATATTACTATTATTATTATTATACTTAACTTGATTTAAGATTCCTTAACGATACAGTTCAAATTCAAATGATTCACTTTTAAACGTTGAGGGTATGAGATTTTTGGTATGTACTCAAGGAATGGATATTCTTTTGATTTTACCACATAATATCTCCTTTTCGATGTCTTAATTGGTTTATCTTTTTCGATTTTATTATTAACACTGATAGGAGGTGGTGGATCTTTTTGAATTTTTAGAAGATTATCAGACTTTCCACTCTCGGTGAAGACGACATTTACTTGCTCGGTGTGAGCTTGAGGAGGAGGTGGGTCAGTCCTATCGGTTTTTCTGAAGAGACATTTTGAGATTTCGACCACTCATTTATTTTTCGTTCCATACTTTAATATATAGTTTGGCAATTCTTTTCGTTTTTCTTCATCTTTAGAATCATATCTTTAACATTGTTCTTGACAAACATATTTGAAACACTTTCATCTAAGAATTTGGTGATTGATTTTTTAAGATCTGTTTTAGATTGAGGTTCTTGGTTGACGATTTTAGACTTTTTCTTAGGTAAAACCCTGGCAGTTTACTATCGTCTCTGTCAAAAAGTATATCACGAACAGTTCTCATGCTATGGATACAACTTTTGAAATCTTTGATATCATATTTCACATCCTTGATCAATTCTGTGAACGATTTCTCATAATCATTATTTGATTTAGGATCATAATAGGATTGGTGAGAATACGAATCATGCGAATTTTGGTTTTGATAACCTCCAAATTGGATGTAATTTGCTTCATGATGTTCACACATCGGCGTGTTATCGTTCATGTTGTTTTTAGAAGCGTGGTTATCTCTAAGGTCATAATATTTGTTACCCATATCTTGTAATTCTTCTTTTAAGATTATAAATTGAGAATCAATTTTTATAGTTAGAGCCTCTAATTTTTCTATTAATAAAGAATTATCATTATTTCTATTACTTCTATTAGAGAAAGCAACAGTTTTTTTGATGATGTTCGTTTTGAGATTTAGTGGACCAATAATGTTTAAAAAGGACTTTGTCATCAAGAAATTAAAAAGCTTGATTTGGAGTTTTGTAGAGGAAGATCCTTCTGGCTGTTTCGTCCAGGATTGCTTGAGTGGATTCGTCAAGATCGTGATATTATATATGCATAATATCTCCTTTGATTAAACCGTGCCCATGTCATTTTTGAAGCATGTTCTTCAGTCGTAACCAAGCGTCGGTTAGACTTTCACATACGTTTTGAGAGAAATTTTTGACTTCAAGTAAAATATGGTTAAATAACGAAGTGGAAAGAATTTATTTATAAATGCTCTTCTCATTTGTTCCCACGATGTTATAGACTCTTTATTAAGTTCGTTAAACCAGTTTTTAGCTTTACCGCACAAGGAAAATGGAAATATTAAAAGCTTAACAGCTTTGCTTTGAGTTTCACCATATTTGAACATGTCGTTAATTGCGAGAAATTCACGGATGTGGTCATGCGGATCGGCCAGCAGATAACCATCGAATTTATTTTTCAAAATCATTTTCAAATGAGTACTATTGATAACAAACTTGTCATCAACATCAGGTCGAACAATGGCAGATTTAGGAGTCGGTTCTACAGTCTTAGCACTTTCCTACATGGGTTGATCATCAGGATCGAGAATTATTATTTATTGGAGCGGTAAATTTGGTTGGGTTTCGGCATCCTCTTTAGGTATATTTATGATGACAAATTCATTAACGATAGGATGTTGGGTTGAAGATTTGAGTGATTCGATCTGAATGGATTATTTTTGGATCATTTTAAGTTTACATGTCCTTGTTATTAATTTTTTATTTAATTTATATATTAGACTTACGAGTTGTTTTCCCCAAGATTGTAGGTTTATACATACGTTAAGCATTTTACAAAAAGACATTTTTATACTATATAATTAAGGCTAATAGGATAATATTTAAAATAAAGTAAATTATTTTTATCTATATATTTATATTTTTTTCCTTTTTATATTTTTATATATTAATTTTTAGATATATTTTAATTTGTACTATATATATAGAAAATAAGGATAAATGGATAATTAATTATTGTTTTTTTCAGATGGATCAGTGCGGCATACTTTGAAAAAAGGTGCCGACTTTTTTTTGGAAATTCATGTTTTAAAAAAAAATTACGATGATAAGTTATATATTTACAAATTTACAAGGCTTATAATCAGATGATTATAAAACCTAAGAAAAGCAGTTTGGGTTTTTTGAAAGGACTAAATTTAATCAGTTAAGAAACAAGTTTGATCACACGGTAAGTGCGGTGCACTCCAAGTTGAGTGCGGCATACTTGCAGGTTTACGAGGCAAAATTGAAATGAAAACAGAGAAGTTCGGCGCACAAAGAAAAATGTGTGCCATACTTGCAGACACAGAAGGAAGATTTTTAGAAATTAAACACGTATAAAAAACAAATAGCACCAAAAACAAGCAACAACTGATAACAACTTAAAACAATTCTCCGGTAGCGGCGCCAAAAATTTGATGTGTGTTTTGCAACCTTGAAATTTATAATACTAGAAATACCTATTTTTACTAAAAAAACAACACGGGCAAGTATACCCTTTCGTATATAGTATGGCTTAGGTAAGTCTAGGTCGTCCCAAGAGAATTGTAGTTTTCACAGTTTGTAATTAAGGTTCTAAGGCTAAAATGATTGTCACTTATCAAATTAAGCAAATCGTGCATGTATCAAATATTGTAAAGAAAACAATAAAAGGAATATTCAAGCAAATGATTAAGGTACATTTATTTCGGTAATGATCATTAATACAATGATATGTTTAGGATAGTGTTTATAAGTTTAGAAAGCAAGATAACACAAGTTATAAATCCTTTCGGCCTTTATATGTAACTAGTGATTATATCGATTAATAACAACAAATCCTTTCGACCTTTATAAGTTATCATAACCAATATATTAGATGAAATGATAGAACATGAACCAATAAGCATCCTTTCAGCCTTTATACTTAATAAAATCATGTTTAACCAATTCGATAAACACATATCTAAACGTCCCATATCAAAGATCATATATCGCCCAAACAAACACAAGATGACTACTCCATAATCAAACAAGTTATACACATATTAAACTCATAAAGTTCAAAAACTTTCATATCAAAAGATTATGGAAGTGTACCAAAGTTATAAGATTAAAATATGGTGATTACAAGTTTTTCCAACCGGAAACTATTATCAATAACCCAAGCTATTGATTCCTATTATCGCGAACCTTCATGTACTATCACTATACTTCTAGGATCAAGAAATAACAAGCCAAGATTGTCCGACACGGCTTCGATTGAGTGGAAGTATGATCAAAACATGTTGTGGTACCAAGGGTAGATTAGATCAAAGGTTTGTCAAGCCATAATTCTCAATCCCTATTTTAAGTGGTGTAATCGAACTAGATCAATTTGTGTTAGATTTTGTGAATGAGGGAGCCAAGAAGGATATTTATAGGTTGTGCGGGGGAAAAAACTGCCGCAATGTTTTACAAGTTCGCCGAACTTTATGTCGGTTAAGGAAAATTTAATGTTGGTGAAAAGTGCGCCACACTTTTTGGGAAGTGTGGTGTACTTAATGCATTTTTAGCTTTTGGTATATTTTTTCTAAGTTATGGATAATTGTTTCCCAGTCGCGTGGCCCCCTGAATCGCGTCAAACAGAGTTCGTATGACCAAGTCTGGCAAACATGCTGAACAGAAAAAAAAAAAAAAAATCGTGTCGGAAGAATCTTTACGTGAGTTATTTCTTCGTTTACGCTTCAATTTCTTTGTGTTTTCATTGTTTTCTTCATGACACATCACATGAACCTAAATTATCAAATATACCCAATTAAGTACCAAAAGTTCTTATTATTAACCAAAATAGATATATAAAAACACTGATAACGCATATAATAATATGTATAATTCGAGCTTTATCAGAAGCTTTTTGATACTCTTTATGAATCCATCACTCTTGGTCAAGAAGCACTTGATGCTTAAGATGCAGAGCCATCTTTCCATAAAAGGTCTCGCAATTATCAGGATCCTCCTAATGATCATGAGGGGGAGAACAGGAAGAAAAGAAGAAAGGATGTTGGTGAACCTTCTTCTAGATCATCAAGAAAAGACAAATCTCCCATGGTTCATGCTCAAGAAGACACTCTTGCTGACCAACCTCAATACCAAGAAGACTTATATATTCAGGAACGTCCCAATGCTGGATGGTTAAAGAAGAAGTCGAGGTCAGCAAATGCTAAAAGAAGAACAACATGGTTTGATTTGCTCTTAAAATCAGAAATTGATCAAAATGAGAATCACATTCTTGGACCATCTACTGTGGCTATAGCAAAGAAGCTTAAAGAACTCATCCAGAAAGACAAGTTCACAATAGCAAATCTTGAAGGTGGAGGATTAGAAAAGCTGAAGCAACAGTACAAGAATGATGTGGAACTTGAATATCATGTTGATCAACTTAAAGCAACTGTGTTAACTGAAGCTCAGTGGAATAGTAGTGAAGGTGATATGTCCAAGCCAAGATCATTTTAAAGTCACATGTCAAAGAGCATGAAACCTCATCCTAGCTTTTACAACAATGACTTCTATTACCTAGTAAACCTTAGCACTAGAGAGAAGTACACTACATCTCTCACCAAATACTATGATGCAAGGTACCACATCTAAGGTATTAAATATCTAATCCCTAATAGATAGAGTAAAGAGGTTCACCATTATCAGATCGAAGACTTGAATGGAATTCATCACTAGGAAGACGGAAAATAAGACTTCTTCAAGGCAGAGATTAATAACAGATCACCTTGCAAAGTTTACTTTGACAAGAGAATCATTTTAGTTATAAGAGTTGAAGTAAAGAGGAAATGGGGTTATGAATTCTTGTCATCAATTATAGTAAGAAGATCATATAAAAAAGAGTATACTTTCAGCTATGCAGATCAACCCAGACTTAACCTAAATGATATAGAAGACATGTACCTGCTCAAAGTCTAAGACAAGCTGTACCATCTCCAGTCTGAGTTTAAGAAAGACTTCAACAACACACTTCTACTCGTTATTCGAAGAACAGTGATCCTGAACAGAGTTGAAGATTTGCAGTTGGGAGTAGAGAGCTACCAACAGACCCTTAACCTGATTGATATGTGTTTTTACAAGCTTTACATTTATAATAACTAGAAATACTGATTTTGACTAAAAACACAACATTCCGGCAAATATACCCTATTCGAGTGTAGTGTAGTATTAGGTAAGTCTAGGTCGTTCCACGAGATTTGTAGCAATTCACAGTTTGTTTATTAAGTAACAAAGCTAAAAGATCGTCACAGATCAAATATCCAAAACGTGTGTTTAAAGTAAGCAAAAACACAAGGCATGATCAACATAACATAATAGATAGAGATAGAGCGAGACTTTATATAAACAAATCATGCAAGTTATATATGATGGGTAATCATAATAACAAGCATATCTACCAATGATAACATAGAATCCTTTCGGCCTATAAACTACATCATCACAAGTGCATTAGGAATGGTTTATATCAAATATGCATACATATGAATTCCTCACAAGTATGATATTGAATCATTATAGACAGATGACGCAAAACCAACCATTACAACTAGCCCTTTCTACCTATGATAGTTGCAACAAACAATCAAAGGATAAACAAGGACCCAAGCAAAGATAACATCGAATTCATAAACATATATATTCACAAGTCATAGCAAAATCAACCAAATATTATTCATGTTTCACATATTGCCAAAAAAACGACGAGCACCACATCGTAACCAAACCAATAACCAATTGTTCCTACAAACAACCAACATCCAAACCTACTGAGATAACCCACGTTACTGTCACTACCTCATTGAAAATCAAGAACACGTCGCCAAATGGTGTGTTTGGTAACGAGTTTAATATAGTGAAGGAATTAGAGGTTTGGTGTGAGTCGTCAAATCCTTATGGTATAATGCATTTAGATTTTAGAAATATGGTGTTTGAGGTCTGGAAATGGTGGTGATTTAGTGGTAATTCGTGGTGGTAGTGGTGGTTAGAATGGTGGTAATATGGTGGTGTAAAGCGTGTTTGGATCATTGGATCGTAAGATCCTCACCACTCTTCCTCTTCTCTAATGATAGTATAAGTTGTGTGTGTTGTGTTATGTGTTGATGTGTAAGATGAGAGAATTTTCTCTTAATTTATAGGCTAGGCGAGCGCAAAAGTGCGGCACACTTCCTTGAGAAGTACGGCGTACATTGCTTCTTTAATGCGTAGATCTTTAATGCTGAGATGAAGTGTGGCGCACATGATGTAGAAATGCGTCGTACTTAGGGTATTAACTATCCTTCATTAACTTCGTCCTAAAGTGCGGCGTACTTCCTGAGAAGTGCGGCGTACTTTGCTAGATTCTTGGACTTAGTATGATTTTCTTTTACCTTTTTCTTTCGTAAGGTGTAAAATACTTGTGTCTTTAGTCTTTTTGAGCTTGAGATATCTTCAAGTGAACCTGCACATATTTCATGCTCTTAAGTATCGAAAGTTCATGAGAAATGATATAAATAGATCAAATAACGCAGCCGAAAACATGTATAATTAAGGCGTTATCAATTCCCCCCACACTTAAACTTTACTTGCCCTCAAGCAAATCTAAGAAAAGAAATTTAGAAAGAAAATTCCTACATGACAAGACAAGGAAATTTATATATATATTTTTAAACTTTGATATTTATTATTATTATTATTATTATTCTAAAAAAATTATTGGGTGTGAAATTATCAAAAATATTTTTAGTTTTTTAATAAATAATCGCAAAAGGCGCAAACACCCCCCAAACTTAAGGGTTTGCTTGTCCTCAAGCAAAATAAGGAAAAATAAGCTTTACAAAAACAAAATTAGAATTATGAATAATATTTTTGGATTTTCAATATGTGCAAGCAGAGATGTTTGACAATACCCAATGATTCTCCAGTTGCAATAACATGACTAAGCACTCAAAAACTCATATATGATGTAATAGAGGGTAAAAGGGAAATCACACTTAATTGCTCAGATATGATTAATTTCATACCATAGGCTTGTATAAGAAACAAAACTACACCGACATGGCGTAAGCACCAGGTATAAATATCAAAAGAGGACTTTTATTCGGGTTGTAATGTTTGGCTAAGGGTTAATAAGGGTGTGGATAAGACATGAGAAATATATAATAGAAATGGTTTTATAATATACATGTCGACAAGTCCAAGAAACCCATGTTGCTAGTTACTAAACATACCACAAACCCGAAAGGTTATCGAACATCAAAACCTCAAACTCGTACAAATGATATAACAATATGCCTCACAAGCAACCAACACATCAACTTTTATTCATACTTTTTTTTGATTTTTTATACTTTTTTCATCATTTTTTTCTCTTTTTTTTTCACAACTAACAATTCCCCCACACCTGAGATAAGGATACACCACAAAAACTACAAAACACGAAGTCTGCAGTATTCATGTCTGTTAAAATGGCACAACACTTATAGCAAAGCGCGAGCAAACAATAAGCAAAAAATTAACCAATCATACCAAGCAACTAGCAGCCAACCATAGGGACTTTCGACAAGGGGTAAGGCTAGGCTAAAGGTTATATATTTTTGTATTTTTTAGTGATAAGAAAAATGAATAGAATGGCTCAGAGGTTAAACTAGGGGTATCTAGCACTAAAGATGAGTGCTATAAGAGGGTTTATATAATGATGGTTAGCTAATCAATGTAATTAGGTAAAAGAATTTTTAATATGAAATGGATGAGCTAATTTGGGTTAAATCCTAAGTTGTCTCTTTATCATATAAATATACCTCTATCACGTGAACGTGATCTCGCTGCGGTCTCGTAATGATTGTCAAGCACAAGTTCTAGAATCAATAAATCACTGGCACACTCATACAAATTTTAAACCGATACCAATGCTCCAGAAAAGGCGATAAACTACAAATACACAGCCGTAATGACAGATGAGACACTTGCAATTGCATTCAAACCTTAACTCGAGAAAGCTAAAGGAAAAAATTATCTTAGGTATTAAAGATGGATACCTGAATTCCTTAAGATCTAAAACCTTAGGGCATGTTTGGTAGAGGGAATTAGAGGAAAATAAATGGAATTGATTTCATTTCCATTGTTTGGTTGGTAGAGAAAGAAAAAAGGTGGGGATTTAAATTCTTTGAAGAGTTGGGTCCTTCGTAATTGGTGTGGAAACCATTTCCATCCTAATTGATGTGGAAACTATTTCTTACTTGTGAGAATTCATTTGAGCCACAAAACAAACGAGATTTATTTACGTTTTATTTATTTATTATTTATTGTTATTATAAATATTATTATTATTTATTTTATTATTATTATTTATTGTTATTATAATTTATTTATTTATTAATATTTATTATTATTATTATTACTTATTATTTTTTATTTTTTATTATTATTATTACTATTATTATTTTACTGTTTATTATTATTAGTAATATTTTATTATTTATTAATATTATTATTATTATTTATTATTGTTATTATTTATTTATTTTATTTTTTATAGTTTATTATTATTATTATTATTTATTATTTATTATTATTATTATATATTATTATTAGTATTATTTATTATAATAATAATATTTCTTATTATTATTTGTTTATTTATTTATTTTTCTATTTAAATCTTTTTTAAAAGGAAAAAAAGATTTGCGTGATTATTTTTTTTTCAATTCTCTGACACTACCAAACAATGGAATTGAATAAACTTTCTCACTGGATTTCATTTCTAAAAAATCCAATTCTCTGCTTCATTTCTAATCTCTAAAAATCTCTGTACCAAACGTGCCCTTACATTTTTTTGGGTGGTTGGTATAAATGCGCAAGTAATGTCATCGATCCCGAGTCGAATCTGCTCTATCAATCGGGACACATCTCTGATTTTAGGAAAAAACTTTATTTATTTTGTTATTATCTTTTATACTACGTTTTATTCTAATATATTAACCTAAGTGGCAAAAGATTTTAAATATAAGATTAGATTTTTAGATTACCGAGGGCGAACAAAAAGTTAATAATTTAAAATGAGTCTAATTTTTTTAATTCAATTTCCCCCACACTTAAGTTGAGCATTATGTATAATTTAGAAAATAACTTAAAAGTAGGAAAATGGAAAAAATAAATATAAGAGAAATGAGACTTCCCGAGGCTCATAAGTTCTTGGTTGAATTCTGAAAGATACGACGCGAAACGGGACACCAACATAAGCATGTGAATTCAACTATATGTAAGATACCGATCTAAATATATGTCACCAAGTGAAAAAACTATCACCAATCCCAGCTCCACCTATTTTTAAAATCCGCAAAATAAACAAAACTACGGAAATCGTAAAATACAAAGCGCACTTTCGTAGGCACCACGATTGCATTTAGCGTATGCAACAAGCCTTAAAGCCCCTTGGTGACCCAAGTGGACGAGTTATAGTCTCGTGAGGGTCACCAGTGAACACACCCACAAAGTTCAAAACCTTTTTATATTTTAAATTGTAAAATGTTTATTTATACACGCTATTAAAAACAAGCATACACAAAACATAACGAAATGAGAAATAATGTGAGAAGGAAAATAGAATTATTAATATAAACATTTAAATCATATACTTTTCTTAGATTTGATCCCATTACGAAATCAAGTGTACCCCATGTGTTTCCTCACTCGATTTCTTTTCGTAGCCTTCCTAATAAGTAATAATATTAACAAAAAAGTGTAGCAAATGACTCCACACTTTAGCCTTCCTGATAAAAAACATTTGTTTGTGTTCATGTTGTATCAAATAATATGCTTTTAACTCACTGTTAATAACTAACCAATTCTAAATACCTTCTAACTCGTTTCTTTAATAATCAAAGGTGTTTATATATACATTTAATACATTTTTCAAGAATTTTGGAATCAACCCCTTTAAAGATAATACCCCGTAACGAACACATATTCTTATTTCAACTCACAAAATACATAAGCTATAAGATACAATGATGAGTTACTAATTATAAGCTAAATGAAATGCTATGAATCGAGTGTTAAACATAAACATACACACAACACACAAAAAAATAGGTGTTGAGGAATTTTTTTAGAAGCAAGACCATAAGCATACACACATAGAAAATCAAGTTGCGCATGACAATTAGATAATTTAAAGAGACTAACTCACTCCTACTTCTATGTTTCCGTTTAAGGTTGGTCCCTCAACCTTAAGTTTAAGCCTGCAATTCAATTGATTTAAACGCGTATAAAAAACACCAGCATATTAATCAGTTGATTTAAACGCCTATAAAAACATCAGCAAGTAAAGGGATCTGATTTCAATGTAAAGGAGACCTTGTTGATTCACCTTTATAACTCTTTCAGTTTCTACTACAACAAATGAATCATAAACTTTTGGATTCGCATACATCATTGCCTTTCTTTTGCCCATTTGCTTGGAGGGTTCTATACATGGTCTGAGGTTTGTCTGTCATTTTAGTAAATGATTAACGGCTGGCGAGGTCTGTTGTCCAGCATTACTCCACTAGCTTCCTCCATTCGGGTTCACACTGTTCGGGTATAATAGTAATAGGCTGAGAGTATAATTCCCAATCCCCCAATGATTTCCCCACAGCGCATATTTGCATATGGTTCTTCAATAGTTAGGATTTCCTACATAGTAATGCCAAATAGAAAACACATCAAACCGTCGATATAAAAATATTAAAGTTATTAATAGGTTGGATCAAGTATTCACTATTATGGCATATGTAGCATGATGTGTTCTAACCTTTTCAGATACTCAGAGTGGTGTTGCCCACCAATATTCAGGTGCCATCCTAGTAAATTCCAATTGACACTACCTGTAACTAAGTTATTTTGTTTGATCCTTGATAGTCCAAAGTCTCCAACCTGTAAGAGCCTTAATCAATCATAGGTTCCAAGAAAATATATACACAAATTTGTATGATAAATACAAAGAAAAGGATTCACATATGGTTTGTAGTTGCTAGAGGTAGAAATTTCAACCCATCTATGGGTAAATAGGTCGGATTGAGTTTTACTTTTTCTATACAGTGTCAAATAAAGAAGCCTATTAAAATAACAATAGAGGGAGCATATTCAAAACATCATTAAATTCAAATATGCAAATCAACCGTTCCCTCCAAAATTTCTATAAATCTGCAACATCACATAATAACCGTTCTCTCCACAACATAAAATATAAATCGCCACTTCAAAGGGAATGCATACAACAGAAACAATTAGGATAAATATAAGGGCTAGCAACCTTTAGGCTTGGCTATAAAAGGAAGAATATACCTAAGTATTTGCAAGAGTCATGACCAAGTTTTTTGGTTTTTCGGTTCGAATGGATTTCTCATCTATATATGCAGACTAAAAAGTAAAAAAATATTATTACACCATGCCATTAATATAAATATGTTTAACATTGTATATGATATACCAAAAAAATACCATGATAGTTAATTTGTACCCATTTTAGCTAATTTTGGATGCTTCGTTCATAAACCCATATTGTAGTTATCTTTTGCAATCTTAACAGTTGTTTGAGCCGATTGTGGAAGCTTTGTTAGCCAAGTTCAACTGCAGAACTTACTGAAACTGCGCCTTCTATAGTCTTCGTTCTTACACATTCCCTAACCAAAATGTCGTGCTTGAACAACCCACCCATGTTTCTTCCTAACCCTACAACTCTTTGACTGACTTTAGCAACTGTTAAGCCTGCAATTCAACATAAAAGAATAGCGTGAATCATAAAAATCAGTTATCTATAAAAAAATTGCAACATAAATAAGCATCTTAACAAATATCAAACCGTTGTCCTTGTGCCATGACCTAAGCACGAAAGTGATGCAAATGCTTTCACTTCGGGTGTTGCCTTCTCACTACAACCCAAACTATTCAATCAGACAAATCCATTTAAAACAAAATCAAAGTTCAAAAACTGAAAAGATTAACTAAAAGAGATTTTAGATTTAATTGTAAATAAAATTCATTCAAATTTAAAATCAAAGAAACCTAGCAAAAGATTAGATTCATTGTATCTTCATAACCCTGATTTCAATCATCATATGGTGATGGTGTTGAATTAAAAATCACCGGTAATAAAGCCATAAAACCTAATTAGAAACTATACTTGTGTGTGTGTGTTTTGATGAATTATGATGAATTTATTGTGTAGAATTTGAAAATTGTTCTGATTGAGAACTGATCTAGTGGTTTAAGGCTTTGCCTATTTGATTGAGAGAAGACAGCTGGTTTTTTGGTATGAAACTTTCTTTTAAAACATGATTATATGCTTTTGGGAGAAGATATCAAAAATTAAAACACAAAAGAAAAAAATGAATCACATACGGTGTAGTTTCTGTAAATCTTCATTTGATCTAAATGTTTACCTATGAAACCAAAACCAAGCATATTTTATTAAAAATCGGAAATTTTTAATAAATATTATAAAAATCTAAAAAAATCCGAAATTTCTAAAAAAACCAAAATTTATGATAAATAGTGATGACGTGGCTTGCATGATGACATGGACTTATGACGTGGCATAAAATTGTCAAATGTCTCCTGTTATATATAATGTAGAGATATTTTGCAAACTCAAAAGTGCGTCGCACATAAAAGAAGGTGCGGTGGTACATCGAATTTATATTTATTTTTTTAAAAAAGTTCAAACTAGTGCGGCAAAAATGTATACAAGAGCGCTGCACAACAATAAATGTGCGGCGGTTTTATTATAATAGAACATATATATTTTCCGAAATTGTACACTTTATTAATAAAAAACACAAACACATTTCACAAACACAGAAAAACATTCAAACACATAAGCATAAACAAAAACTGAAGAATACGTATGAAAACTTCTGTAGATTTTATCTTTTTTTAACATATTATATAAACACGCAAACGAACATAAACAATCAAGCAATTCAAATAAATGCAAACACACATGAATGAATACAAATGTTAGTTTTAAGACAATCTATATGATTAAGATATGAAAAGAAAAACATATATATATATTTTCAGACTCAGAAAGTGCGGCGCACAAAAGATAATGTGCGGCGTACTTTCTGCAAAATTTTCAAACTTTTATTTTTTACAGATGCAATGCAAGACGAATATAAAATAAAATTAACAATCAAACATATAGTATGAATTATTATATAAACAGGGAACATGCCATAAATCAAAATTAAGTAAGAATTAAAATCATTTTGGTTTTATTTTGAATGACAAACTAAATATTCACAAATGGACCAGGCACATAATAAGATAAAATGGAATTTCAAATGATCACATACCTAAGACTAGCAATTTGGGGGTTTTGTGTTGGCACTGAAAGTAATGAACCACAGATATGAACAAGATCACAGGACAAGTGTGGCGGTTTTGGTGTGAAACCGACGCACTTGTAGGTTTTATCTGCAAAGTAAGAAACGAGAACAGGAGAAGTGTAGCGAACACATAGAGATGTGTGCCGTACTTACGGCAGCAGAAGATGATTTTAAAAGATTTCAAGGAATTTAAACACACGTAGGATGCACAAGAACAAGCAAACAATCTGCAAACAACTAAAACAAATCTCTGGCAGCGGCGCCAAAAACTTGATGTGTGTTTTTACAAGCTTTAAATTTATAATAACTAGAAATACCGATTTTGACTAAAAACATAATATTCGGGCATGTAAACCCTATTCAAGTGTAATATAGTATTAGGTAAGTCCAGGTCATTCCACAGGATTTGTAGCAATTCATAGTTTGTTTATCAAGTAACAAAGCTAAATGATTGTCACAGATCAAATAACCAAAACATGTGTATAAAATAAGCAAGAAACAAGGCATGATCAACATAACATAATAGATAGAGATAGAGCAAGACTTTATATAAACAAATCATGCAAGATATATATGACGGGTAATTATAATAACAAGCATATCTACCAATGATAACATAGAATCCTTTTGGCCTATAGACTACATCATCACGAGTGCATTGGGAATGGTTTATATCAAATATGCATACATATGAATTCCTCACAAGTATGATATTAAATCATTATAGACAGATGACTCAAAACCAACCTTTACAACTAGCCCTTTCGACCTATGATAGTTGCAACAATCAATTAAAGGATAAACAAGGACCCAAGCAAAGATAACATCGAATTCATAAACATATATATTCACAAGTCATAGAAAAATCATCCAAATATTATTCATGTTTCACATATTGTCAAAACAAACGACGAGCACTACATTGTAACTAAACCAATAACCAATTGTTCCCACAAACAACCAATATCCAAACCTACTAAGATAACCTACAGGATTGTCACTACCCCGCTGAAAATCAAGAACACGTCGCCAAATGTTGTGTTTGGTAACGGGTTTAATATAGTGAAGGAATTAGAGGTTTGGTGTGAATCGTCTAATCCTTATGGTATAATGCATTTAGATTTTGGCAATATGGTGTTTGAGGTCTGCAAATGGTGGTGATTTAGTGGTAATTTATGGTTGTTAAAGTGGTGGTGATATGGTGGTGTAAAGTGTGTTTGGATCATTGGATCCTAAGATCCTCACCACTCCTTATCTTCTCCAATGATAGTATGAGTTGTATGTGTTGTATTATGTGTTGATGTGTAAGATGAGAGAATTTCCTCTCAATTTATAGGCTGGGCAAGGGCAAAAGTGTGGCGCACTTCCTTAAGAAGTGCGGCATACTTTGCTTTTTTAATGCGTAGATCTTTAATGCTAGGCGCACATGATGTAGAAGTGCGTCGTACTTATGGTATTAACTGCCCTTCATTAACTTCTCCCTAAAGTGCGGCGTACTTCCTAAGAAGTGCGGCGTACTTTGCTTGATTCTTGTACTTAGTATTATCTTCTTTTATATTTTTCTTCCGTAAGGTGTAAAAAACTTGTGTCTTTAGTCTTTTTGATCTTGAGATGTCTTCAAGTGAGCCTGCACATATTTCATGCTTTTAAATATCGAAAGTTCATGAAAAATGATATAAATAGATAAAATAACGCGTCGAAAGCATGTATAATTCAGGCGTTATCACTGACCAAGCCCAAGCTTTGCTTTGAAGAAATTGAAGACAATATACCATACACAATGCCTGGAATAGAGAAAGGCGTAGTGTATCTCAATCAACACAACCGCATATCTCTGATGAAGATCAATGAAGTTAAGAAATTTTGTAATGGTACTCTGATGAAGATTCGAGAAAACCTGATTAACATGGTGAACAAGAATGAGCTGGGACGAGGTACCAAAAGGTTGAAGGGACGTGACTGAAATGACAAGGACATCAAAAGATCTACAGAAATGCTAAACAAGATTGATCAAGTCATGAAGCGTAGGGAGCAGCTATGACGATTTGAAGAGTATGTCCGTGGACGTCCCAAGACTATTGATCCTCGATTTTATGTAAGGCCGTAGTAACCACCACTTAGGGGGAGATTGTTTGAAACACAGAAAGTGTTGGTTACACGGCTATTTATCTAGTTTATCATAGTCTAGGGATTAGAGAACAACTAGACAAGGACTTGTATGCAATTTATATAAAATCCTCGTTCCTACTTAGTCCCTCATCTCTACCTATAAATAGAGGGCTAAGGTAAGTAAAGGGGTGGTGATTTCTCTCTTATCTAATCTAATATTTCTTTCTTTCTTTCCCTCTCTACTTTATCTCTCTTAGAATCTCACCCTTCCTCTCTCCCTCTCATCTCTCTACACGTCTCACTTTCCCTCTCTCTTTACCATTTCTCACACCTCTCTCTATCTAAATATATTAGTGTAGTGTATGTTTATGATATCTTACATACTCTTGTTGATACATTAAACAATAAATAAGTTTTAACAAAGTGCTCCCTTAAGTTTTGCATCAAAAGAAAATCACCATTTTGTTACACAACGAGAATAGTTTAAGTATAAATGAAAATGCATGAAAAATAATCTTGATGAACACGGACTTCAATGCACTTCATAAATGTCCATACGAGTTAAGCACCTAACAAATACATGCTTAAAAATGTCAACATAAAGTTGGTGAGTTCATAGGTTTAAGTAAATGATAAGTGTGGACCTCAAGATTTAAAGTAATTATTGCATGGCATACAATATCCAAAAAAAGTAATTACGATTGCACTAAGCTCATGACACCAAAGCTACGACAGTGTGTAAAGTTTCCCGTGTAGGTGTCCAACCTGAGACCACCTAGAATTATGACATGGTACACGTCCGTTTGACCAGCCTCTCGGTCAAGTGAGAATCACAAAACCCAAACGGGGATGTCAATCCTAATAGATCTATTTATAACACTTATGCTTATACAAGTAATTAACGGTTCATGATAGTGGGCATAGTGGGTTAATGGTACTTAGGCTAATTCGTAATCATGTAAAAAGTACTTGCGTCTAAATATAAAACAAGCAATGTATCTCACTTTGAGATTTGTAAAGTAGTTATAAAACAAGTTAAAGTGAGGCTATGAACTCACCTTAAGCAAAAGTAATGATTTGAGAAATAATCAATCAAGTGTAATAGCATAATGGTTCCAAATCGCGACCTAGTTAAATAATGATGCGCTTTAGGTTTACAATAATGAGCGCTCTAAATATGTATGGGATGTAATAATATATTACACAACCTAATACGCTTGTGTATAAGGTTTTCCAAGGTCAAAATATACTTTATAGCAAAAGCTACAAGTGTTTTATATATAAAATGACTAAAATAGTTGGCTGGAAATAAGGTTTTCTCAAATTTACGGGGGCGTATCTCCCTCAGTTTCTACGGAAATAACGCATTTCAAAAGCTTAGATTGAAGGTTTTTGAGTAATCTTTCCAAATATATAAGTTTTGTAAATTGTTTCAAAGTTTAAAGGATCCAAAAGGAGTTTAGAATGCACATATGTCTGACTGTCCAGAAGGCAAAAATATTTCCTGAACTTGTGTTGGTCATAACTCACTCAATTTTTATCATCTAGTGTTGTTCCAACTTGATAAATTTAAGTTAATATGTCCTCTACCAAAGTCTCAACTGGACCAAAAATCCAATCTACTCCTAAAGTGGTCATAAAGTCGTATAAAGTTCAGGACTCTGTTTTGCGCACTAATCATGTAAAAATCATTTCAAAATGAATACGAACCCGAATCTTTTTGGGAACTTCCATAACTTTAGGTAACACATTATATTAAGATATTATAAAAATATTTTTACTCATGGGTTCCATTAATGTGGTCTTTACAAGCCATTAAGTCACTACAAAAATCTGTTCAATTATATGACTTATAAAACAAGTTATTTAACAAATTTCACTTATACACAATCATACTAAGAGGCTATGAATCATATATAAGTTGTAAATAATATATGATAACATGAAAATAATGATACTTACATAGATGGATGAAGATGGATGCTTAATGATGCAAGATTGCCTAAAATAACTAACCAAACCCTAGTTTTATCAACCCAAAACCTTAGCTTATGTATAAACTCTTAATCAAAAGCTTGAATGCCATTCCTTTAGCCTTGCTTGCTGCTGATTCTAAGGAGATAAAAGAGAGTGTTTAAGTGTGTGAAAAATGAGGGGAAATAAGTGTCTAATTTATAGGGAAAAAGGTAAAGGGAACTAGCTAGTTTCTTGGACTAACCAAGTTGTAATGTATTAAGTTGGGTTAAGGGTATCTAAGGGGACACAAAGTACCATGAGGAAGGGTTGGGGACTTCTTAATCACATGGGATTTGGTTATTTTAATGAGGGTTTGACTTTGGGTGGTGGTCTAATGGTTATGGGGATTGTCCAAGGGGTATATGGTAGGTTGGGGAGATAAGATGTGACGGTGTTGTGATGTTTTAGAGAGTATCATGAGGGGACTACTTTTGGTGGTAGGAATGGGAGGGAAAAAGAAATTTTTTGAAAGTATATAAATATTTAGGGTGTTTGTAAAGGTGGTGAATTATGGTGAGATATGAGGTGCACTGTCTTGATGTATCAAAATGCAAGTTTAAGTGACTTACGTAAAAGTTTAAAACTGTATGCATATGTAAGGTAAAACATGCTTATTATGATGATAACATGCTAGTTATGAGTATACTAAACTTAGTCTAGAGTCGTTGTGCGTTTAAAGACATTTTTCATAGTGCGCGAGATAACATCCTAGTTATAGGTTAAATCAAGCACATATACGTTCAAAGTGAAATATTTCAAGTTAATTGATAACATCAAATGCTTAATACTTTTATATATCAAATTCGCGCGTTTATTGCCTTGTTCTATATTATTTTTATAAGAATCTGTACTTAATTCATTCATATTTCAGGATTAGGGAATTAAGGCGTTGGAACAAAAAAGAAGGCGAAAAATGGCATTAAAGACATAAAAATCGTATTCAAGAATAAAACTACGGCGTAGTTGTTCCCTTTGACTACTCCATAGTTAATTATGTGTGGAAAAATATTTATGCTAACGAAGAACTACAGCGTAGTTGGCCCGTAGGAACTACGTTGTAGCTATTATTTGCTAAAGATTGAAACATGCGTTGGAAGAACTACGACGTAGTTGGGACTTATAACTACGTCGTAGTTATTACATATAGGATATTGGATTTCATAACATAATAAAGATGGTTAGGGTTAGCCGAATTCTAGAGAGAGAAAGTCTAGAGAGAAAAGTTCTAGTGAGAGAAAATGAATGCTTGTATTATAAAATGACCAACCACCTCTTTGATGGGATGGAAGAGGTATTTATATGTTCTTACAAACTGGCCCAATGGCCTTAAAATGGGATTACATGTGTGGGTTTATACCCGGTTCATTACCGTATGTCATACGATTACATTAAACTATGAGCTACAATAAATTGTAAAATATATGGGGTGACCGAGTCTTTTTCTTAAATCTAACAATCTCCCCCTAAGGGAGGTCACCATAGAAATACTAACTTAAGCTCAACAATCTTCTGATTGATCTTGTGTTCCAATTCGTAGTCTTTAATTCTTTATTTGATATCTTGTACTTTGATGAAGTGATCTTTGATTTTTAATCTTGAGCTTGTTCCTTAACTCGACTTGTATGTGATCTTGAGCTTCTTTGAGATCATCAGCCAAATGTAATCTCTAATCACCATCTTGTTTTCTTTTGCCATCTTGTGACTTCTGGACCGACATGCTCATACCTTTCTTGATCTTGAAAGCTTGAATATTCTTTGTTCTTAAAGTTCTTTAACTTTAACACTTGGTCACTTTAAGAAGGACATGTAGTATCAGAGTAGCAAAAACCTTGAAACATTTACTTGAGCTTTCATGATGTCTTAAGATGTGTCGGTAGAGTATGAGCATGTGGTTGTGAATCTGACTTATCTCTGGCTACTAGCTGCTACCGTCCGGAATACCTGTAGGTTTACGTTAGTAATAAATGAAAGAATATTTGTTCACTTTTGTCGAATACGGTTGTAATAACCATGTTTCCTCGTTAATCAGTATAAATACTGCCTGTAATCAGGTAGAATTCCAAAGAATCTCCTTGACAAGGTTTCGTAGCTGCACTAGCCGTTCTCAATACCGGAGCGTCTCAAAGTAGACAACACGGTATGAGTGAATCAGTGAGTTACTATCCCACCGATTAAAAAGAAAATTGATTTGAAAATCAATCAACGTGTCACTTATAAAAGTGTTTTGCAACACATCAAGAGTTTTAAGCATTTATCAAAATTCATCAACCTTCAATTCATAATTTGGACCGAATCAATATCCAGTGTCACAAGTTTGATCCATTTAGGATCTCATAAGTTACCTACCATAGAGCTTGTTTGATGTTGGCTCTAGCAGGATTTCCATCTTCACTGTGAATACTTAAGTATCACTTGGATGTTCTGGCAAAACCACAAGGATAATGCGTAGGACTCTTAAGATATTCCTTGTTTTCACAATATGTGAAAGACAAGTATATTGGAATAGTGTCCTAATAAGATTTATAGATGATTTCTTAGCTCTAGACTCAATAGTGTGTTTTGGTTTTAGTGATCAAAGGCTAGAGCAGACTACCACCTTTTCAATATCAACTAACTTGGAGTGAGAAAGTCAATAGAAATATGTGAATCACCGTGAGAAATGAAACAAGAGTCTGTTGAGAGACCTTGAGTGGCTAGGAAGGGTTGTGCATTGCGTCACTGGGTCCATGATAACTATCTTCAATACTAGACAACATCTTAGTGTTTCTAATAGTTTATGCATTGACCCGATTTCTGCCTAAGTGTATGGAGGGCTTCTTTCTTTTCACCCTTTATCCTTACAATTCTTTTTCATTCTTCAAACCCTTCAGTGCTTATCGAGACTTCATGACTAGTACCTTGTTGGGTTTGTTCCAGTACTAGATCCATCTCAGTCGGTACTATTCCTTTATTCTCACTTTTACTCCTTTTTATATCATACCTAATGACTTCTACACTAACTAGTGGATTATCCCTGGGTAGATCCCTCCGGTTTTGGCTGGATCATGGGAACTAATACCTAACCTTACCAACCTTATAACTCCGATAAAATTAAATGCATTGTTGGTCTTTTGGTAATGTTCTCCTTGCCGTAAAACCATGAAATGCTCCCCCTCAACATGTGCATCGATATATGAAAATGTTTAGCACATGGAGGATGGGGTACATACATGAGTTCATATTTTTTTGAATGGATACACACATGAGTTCATAAAATCATATTTTCATAAGCTTTCATATTTCACATTTTCTCCCCTTATCAAAAATTTCAAACCCTTTGATATTTTGGATATCAATTGATTCAAATATGTTAAAAACTGGGAGAAAAATATGCCAATTATTTACAAGCCGATTAGGGACATATTAATGCTCCCCCTCAAACTATGAGGGTATGTGTGAGTGTCAAGTATAAGAATTTTGAAAGATTTTAAGCTTAACGAGAAACTCATGAAAAATTTATACATTGACACTTAACACCTAAAGATACACTACATAATAATGTACAAGACATATTATACAATATAAGATGATATTGACATGAGTATCAAAATGATGAAATCATTCTGTTCTCTGGATGAGTCTATAGTCAACATCTCTTAACCGTCCACTAACAAAGCTTTCGAGACTCTTGAAGATTCGCCTGATCTTGATCCTTCTCTCAATAAGCTTTATAAACTCTTGACTCCTTTGTTTATCATCCTCAAACCAAATCCTATGCTCCATGCCAGGGTTGAACTTAAACAGCTCAAAGTCTTTGACCATGAAATCCAGCTTTTCTATAATTCTCGTCAACGTGCCATCGCTAAACTTGTGCATCTTAGTCTCCCTTATCATCTTATTTTGATTGTTACTATCTCTGTAGATTATAGCACTTGGCTTGTGGACAATGGTGTAATCTTATTTAAATAAAAATCAGTTACATCCCATATTGGTTGTGTAAGGTTGAGCTTCGTTTGATAGCTCTCAATACCGAGTTGCAAGTCTTCCACATGTTGTCTGATGACTATGTTCCTAATCTACAAGTTGACTGCGTTAAATAGATTAACTTTGCCAGCTCTAGATAAGTGGTTGAGCTTGCCTTGTAGATGAAGCAGGTATAGGTCTTCAAAATCATTCGGATGCAGATTTTTGAAGTCAGCTTCCAAGATCTTATATTCTTTGTAGTCAGCTCTGCGTAAAACAATCTCTAATAATCCTCATGTGGGATCTGACTGCACTGCGATTAGAAGGGGCACTGTATCTTGTAACGTAGAATTCCTTGCGCTTGAACCACCAGTGTGAAATACCGTAGGCTGCACTAATATCGTAGTCACGTTCATTTTTAATACATAGTGACAGTACTAATTCTTCGAGCCCAGAGTCTGGATAGTAAGCCACTTTTAACTTGGACATTGACAGAGCATTACTTCTTTCTTTGTCACCTAATAAAAGATATCCAGGTCTTTATTGAAGAAGTATTGAGTTTGAATTGTTACCTGACCTGGTGGACCTCTTAGAGGTAAAGGTTTGCTAATGTCATGCACGACCTGATTACCCTCAAGATTCATTAAATTAATCTGGTCCGTCAGTAACAAGTGGTACTCTTCCATTTGAAATTGAAGGGATATGATGTTCTTGTGAAATGGTTTGACTAACTTGTAAGTTGGACCTTCCAAATCAGCTATAACAAGCTTCGACTTCCCGATCTGCTTACAATACCATTTGATGAAGGAGCCCATATCTTTAGTTTTCTGAAGTAACTTGTATTCCTCTGGATCTTTATACATTTTGGCCAGTGCATCAGTCTAGTTGTTCTCAGTCCCAGGTAAGTTATTTAGAGGAATGACCCAGTCTAGTTTAGGTGTTTTTGGTGCTTCTTCTTCTAGTAACGGCTTCAACTAGTCTGGTTGAGTCTTGATCTTTAGAAGGTGGGTAGCACTGGTATCCTCTGAGTCTGAGAGATGCGCATCGTCTGGTATTGGAACATCATCAACAGGCTGTTTAGATGGGGAGGCAGACTTTTGCTTTGAGGAGCTGGAGGGAGCTTCTCTTGTGCAAGAAGTCTTCCAAGCTGAGGACTTCTGAACTTGAGGCTGTTTTAAAGCCGATGCATCAGAATCATGCCTTTTATTCTTGCTTTGGTCAGAGTCTTTTGGAGGAGGTGGAGATGAGGATCCTTGGTTATCATGAACGTCTCTTACAGACCTTTGCCATTTCTTCATTTAAATCCTCACTATTTTCACGATACCATATATGTCTTAAGTGCGTCTAAAGAGTGTTTGCTCCAGATGTGGATCTGTAGGAGCACTTTCAGAAACATCCACGATAATGCAACGTATTTCTTTTCATCTCAAAATTCAGACAAATCTCATGAAGCGATCGCGATGGAAGTTGGAGTGCGTTTGATCAACTTACTTTAACAAAACCTCATTTGACGTATTTGTCAATCTTCGAATATAGATCATGATTCTCCAACGTGTAAACCCTGGATGATAGAGCTTAAGTAGTCTTTTCCTGGAGCTTGTTTTTCTTCTCAAAGTTAACACATATCTTTTCCAGTACAGAAACACGAGTAGCTAGCTCGGGAATTGTATTGCTTTGTTGTGGTGGAGGTGGTGGTAGTGGAAGTGTTGTTGTTGTTAAAGTTGTAGCTGTAAAGATTGGTTCTTGAACAGGAGGAGATACTAGTTTGGGAGGTGTAAGATCTATGATGGGAGTGGATAGTGGAGGAGCTGATGAAGAAGCTTGATGGATGGGAACAGTTGCCATGGATTTAACTTCAGTTTCCACATTCTCTTTACCTGGTTCTTCTTTAGTTGGTTTATCATTAAGGAATTGATCACCAAAGGTAAATGCATCATCAAGATTCTTCATTGATAAAAGAGTCTCGGATGAGCTTGGTGGATTCTTTTAGTGGATGTGCTCTTTAGTTGTAAGATTTAAGCTTTCATGTACTTGAGGGTAAACTATAGCAACGAAGTCTTTGTGCATGGGTTCAGGGTTTGGTCCAACCTGAACCACATGACTTTGTCCAGGGTTTGATCTAGCCTGGTCTTCTTCCATGAGTACACTCTCTGGTGGAGGTCGAGACTTGTGTGTTTTACCAGGGTCTGATCCAGCCTGGCCTTCATCAAGTTCAATAGTTCTTTCCTCTAGAGCCACCATGTTAGAAACATCCTCACCTTGTTCTTCAAGAACATTCAGTATTTTAGTATCACCCTCACTATTAGATTTTTCCATATCTACGCCAGTTTTAGCATCTATAGGAGATGGAGTATCACGGACCACATTCGCGGATGTATCATCCTGAGGTTGTGTAGATGGTTCAGTAGATGCATCCTGAGTTATTGGAGTCTGCATTTAAAATATGTATTGATCCGTGGTACTCTTCTTCTTTGGCTGTGACAGATCTAGAAGTGATTGTGTCGCTTGCTCGTCAGTTGCAATGCCTTTGCCGTTGCCTTCAACAACTAGAAGTTGTCGGGTGATCCCTGAGACAGGTTCATGAATTTCCACTCCACCGACAGGTGCTTGAAAAGATTCCAAGCTCATTTGAATACCTCTTTGGAGATTGTATTCATCATCTTCCACTTGAGGTTCAGGAGCAGGTTGACCTTCTTCATCTTCTTCGTCAACAAGATGGTCAGACCTCTTTCCCATACGAACTTTCATCACTTTACCCTTACGTATTTTCTTTAAGAGATAAGGCTTAGAGGTTTTCTTTTTCACGAGCTTAGATTGCTTGGCAGGAGCAGGTTGTTTAGGCTTACCAGCTGGTGGAGCTTTCTTCTTCTTCCCACCCTCTTCATCAGTCACAGTAGTCGCTTGACGGGGTTTATGGACAGCCATTTCCATGTATTTCTGGTAGTACTCTGAGTTACGAATGACATCAGTAATCAAGTCTTCGGGAATAGGCATTCTAAATATTTCATCCAATCCTCCTTTAGACGAATTTGAGATTGCCGAGTGAATAGTCATTTTCCGTAATATGAAAAGGAGACTGTGGCCTTTTGTGAATGTTGTTTCTAACCCCCAAGTAACAAATGATCGACTTGGTGAATCGGCAATAAGGAATAACATAAGGCTTGGGCTTTGTTAACTCCTAAATTATACATGTTTTTAACGGTGTTATTTATATATATTTTATCATATCTCGTGAACTTTCGATACTTAATAGCATGCAGGTTCACTTGAAGTCATCCCTAGCTCAAAAGAAAGAAAGTTCAAGTGTTTTCAATTATTGGAAAGCAAGTTAGAAGAAAAGAAAAATCTCAAGGCTAAAAAAGGCATAAGTACGCCACACTTACCCTTTGTGCGCCACACTTCCAAGCAAGTTCAAGAATTAAAGTGCATTAAATGAAGATAGCATTAATACCCCAAGTACACCGCACAAATACCTTTGTGCGCCACACTTCTTCAATAAACATTAAATTCCCTCGCATTTAATCACCAAGTGCGCCGCACAATCTTTTGTGTGCACCGCACTTTTACCCCAAACTTGGCCTATAAATAGTGGCCAAATTTTTACTCAGTTCATCCATTCTCACTTCACATAATCATCTCCCACTCAAATATCTCTCATACAACAATCATATCTCCAATTCTTTAACTCAAAAACACCATAAGCCTTGAAGATAAAAGATTAAACCATAAAGAACGAAGAAGAATATAGTAGAATTATGAGAATAAAAGGTTGTATTTCAATTCCATACTTGTTACAAAGAGAATTTGGATCCATATTCTTACCTTGGATATAGTATGTTTCTTGTTATTCCCTTTAATCTTGTTACGATCTTCATAGCCATGAGAGGCTAAATCTCTCATGACTACTCGGTGAAAATAATATAATGAATAAGCGTTTGGTATAATTACGATCTTGTTAATCTTAAGCTTATGTTATAATCCTATCGTATCGTATCTTATCTTATCAACTTTGATTATATACTCGCACTGGTATAGGTCAAAAGACCCGTTGTGATCTATATAGTCATAAAGATTTGTCTATGATCTTTATCGTTTGTGACGAGAAATCCACTTACGTTATTTGATAAACAAAAATAGATTTGATTAGTAACTGAATTATTTTAGTGACACATTTAATCGAGTTAACTAAACATAAGTCTTAAGTTAAACAGGTTATAACGTGAAAACGTTTTCTGACGAGAAAATACTTTTTATAAATTAAAGTCCTACATCTAAGATTGTAACTATTACAACTGTTTATGAATTATATGAAATTATCTGAGTAGTCATATTTCTCACATTTGTTAAAGTTTATTTTTCAGCTGATTATTCGACAGTACGCAAATCCCTGTGGATGACCTAGTCTTACCTAAAAAAGAATGTACTACATATGTGGGTTATACTTTGACCCGTGTGTTTCCATCTAATAAACGGTAATCTCAGTCTTACAAAATTTAAAGCTTTCAAAACACATCAAAAAAAATTTGGCGCCGCTGTCAGGGATTTCAAAAGTTGTTCCGTAATCAACCCTTTAAAAATAATTTTTAACATTCCCTCTTTTCAAAATCACCGTACAGTTTTCTAGCAAACTGACCCAAACAAATTCTCCCTTGGATGCATACACGTGTTTCCAACTCTGAACTTGTTGAACCATTACCTGAACCTGAACGTACTCTAAATCAAAGACTTCTTCGACGAAACAAAAGAGTACCATTCGAACAAAGAAACAATCCACCTCAACACCCGGGAATTGTCTATTCGCCAATTCTCAACATCAATTATTTTTGTCACTTCCTAGATATTCTTTAAAATTACAATCTAATAGATGATGAACCCATGTGGGCTGCCGACCGTGTTGTCGCTCTGACTCCCGGTTCATCAATCACCATTCCTTAAACCATAAATGAATTCACCATTAAAGGTAACCACTTGACTCTCATTAAGGGAAACCAATTTGATGGTAGAACCAAAACCGATCCTCATAAACACATTTATGAATTCCTCAGAATATGTGATATGCTTAAATACAGAGACACCAAGAATGAAGTTGTCCGCCTTATAATGTTTCCCCTATCACTCACTGGAGAAGCAAAAACATGGCTAGACGAACTCAAGGAAGGAACTATCAAAATGTGGGATGAACTTCGAACCACTTTCATTAGCCGATTCTTTCCCCCAGCTCTTTTCGATCGACTCCTCGGAGAAATCTGAGCCTTTTCTCAACATGAAAACGAATCTCTCACCAATGCTTGGCTTCGTATGAAGGAAATGCTCATAAACTGCCATGGTCACAATCTGTCCAAAGGCAACATTATCAAAAAAATTACCATGGTCTCAACGAAATAACCCAAGAAGATCTAAATGCCACACCTGGTGGTATTTTCCTCTATAAAACACCAAATCAAGCTTATCAGCTTCTTGAAGACAAAGTCTTACTTAAGCTCGACTGGGCTGAAAACCAAAAAACCAAATCATCTCTTAAGAAAACCGTTGCTTTCGCCACTGAAGGTAGCAGTAATTCCGACACTAACAAAATTATGGCCAGAATGGATGCCATGACCATGAAAATGGATGCTCAGTATAAAGATTTTCAATCTTGTTCAAAACAATCAACCCTTGACGATGATGACATACCCATGTCACGTGAAGAAGAAGCCAGATTCATGCAAACTTTCCGTCGTACTCGTTTTTACAATGATTACCGTGACCGGGATTCCAACCTCGATAACCAGCAATCAAGCGGAAGGAACGGTTACAACCGAGACAACTATCAATCTCACTCTGATGTTAAACCTGATCTTCAAAAACAACTAAACGATTTCATAAAAGCTCAACACTCGACCAACTCTTTTGTCAAAGACACTTTTATGGATCTCAAAAACAAACTCGAAACAACAACCAAAAACCAGCAAGCCTTAATTTAAAATCCCAAAGCTAAATTCAACAGACTTGCTAACAAGTAATCTGGTCGACCTTCTGGATCTCTTCCTAGTAACACTCAACCTAACCCGAAAGGTAGTTCATCTAAACCTTAACAACCACTGCAAGCTCAAAACGAGCATGTTAATGCTGTATTTACATAGAGTGGTAAATCTTATGACCCACCAGATAACCCAAATGATCAACAAAACAATTCTGAAACTCCTATCAACTTTGATAGCAATGATGAAGATAATGAACCTACACCTCAACCCAAACCTAAAACACTAAAACAGTCAAAGAAACACCAATACCCAAACCATACAAACTAAAAATCCCATATCCTCAACGCCTTAAAAAATAAAAAATGGAAGCTCAATATGGAAAATTCCTCGACATGATCCGAGCCGTCCGAATCAACGTACCTCTTGTTGATGTTTTAGCTAGAATGCCCAACTATGACAAGTTTCTCAAAGAACTCGTAAATAAAAAACACAAAATAGAATAAATCTCAACCACTTTCCTAAGCGATGAAAGTTCCGCAATACTTCAAAACAAAGTTCCACTAAAACTTGGAGACCCCAAAAGTTTTCTTATTCCATGTAATTTCAACAAGGATTTCTCATGTAATGCTTTAGCCGACCTTGGTGCTAGCATTAATATCATGTCATATTTCTTATATGCAAAATTATCTCTCAAAACTCTCAAACCCACTAAAATAAGCGTAAAATTAGCCAATCGATCATTCCAATACCATGTTGGAATAGCTGAAAATATGCTTGTTGAAGTGGGTAAATTCACCTTCCCTGCCGATTTTGTTATTCTAGAAATGGAAGAAGATAGTAAAGTTCTCCTAATCTTAGGAAGGCCTTTTCTTCACACTGCCGATGGAGTAATTCGAGTCAAACACAAGCAACTCAATCTCGGAGTTGGAACTGAACGATTAATCATTCACATCGATTTTGTGATGAAACATTCATATTCAAACGATGATACAATTTTTAGTATTGACGTCATCGACAAAATCTTAGAAGAAGATCTCAATGCTCTTCTCGTTGAAGGTAGTGAAATCCTCCATTCCATCGAAGGAACCATCCTTGAAGAAAAAGTCTTTGCTGAATTCAATGAATTCATGGCAATGACCGCCGATGAAAATTTTGAATCCGAATCCGACACCGAAGAACCATCATTTAAAAAAATAACTTTTAACACAGATTACAAGATCAAAACATCTATTAAAGAACCTCCTACGGATCTTGAACTCAAACCTCTTCCTGAAAACCTGGAATATGTATTCTTGGAAGAACCCTCTTTTCTTCCTGTTATCATATCGCCTTACCTTTCTGAAGAAAAAAATAAACTAGTATCCGTTCTTAAAAGACACAAGCAAGCCTATGCTCAAAAAACAACAGACATTCCTGGAATCTGTCCTTCTTTTGTAAACATAAAATTCAACTCCTGGAAGACAAAAAACCAGTTGTTCAAAAACAAGAAGATTAAACCCAAACATACAAGAAGATGTAAAAAAAGAAATAGTTAAACTGCTCGATACAGGTATCATTTATCCAATCGTCGATAGCCCTTGGGTAAGCCCGATTCACTGTGTACTAAAGAATGGTGATATTACAGTTGTTACTAATGAAAGAAATGAACTTGTCCCAACAAGAACTGTTACAGGTTGGAAAGTATGTATTGACTATCGAAAACTCAATGAAGCAACTGCAAAAGATCATTTCCTTTTGCCATTTATGGACCAAATGTTAGAAAGACTCGCAAGAAATATATATTTTCAAATTCCAATCGATCCTATGGACCAAGAAAAAACAACATTCACATGTCCTTTTGGTACATACGCTTATAGCCGAATGCCTTTCGGTTTATGTAATGCTCCAACTACTTTCCAAAGGTGCATGTTGGCTATATTTCATGATATGATCGAAGAATCAGTTGAAGTATTCATGGACGATTTCTCCGTCTTTGGAAGCTCTTTTGATCATTGTCTAAACAACCTCGATAAAATGCTTCAACGTTTCAAATATGCACATCTTGTCCTTAACTAGGAAAAATGTCACTTTATGGTTAAAGAAGGAATTATGCTTGGACACAAGGTTTCCGAAGCAAGTCTTAAAGTTGACAAAGCAAAGATCGACGTGATCTCCAAAATCCACCACCCACTAATATCAAAGGTATTAGAAGCTTTCTAGGATATGTCAGTTTCTTCGAAAGATTCATTAAAGATTTCTCAAAAATATCTCATCCTCTCACCAAGTTACTCAAAAAAGATACTCCATTCGAATTCAATGACGAATGTCAGGACGCATTCAAGAGGTGTGTGATCATGTGATCGTAAGCCCAAACTGGAGTCTTCCGTTTGAACTCATGTGTAATGCAAGTGATTTCGCAGTCGAAGCAATCTTAGGTCAAAAAGAAGGTAGAAATTTTCATCCGATATACTTTGCAAGCAAAACTCTCAACGCAACTCAGCAGAATTATACAATCACAGAAAAATAATCGTACACACTGATCACCCAGCTCTTAGACACCTATTTAAGAAACAAGATGCTAAATCACGCCTTATTCGTTGGATTCTGCTCTTACAAGAATTTGATATTGAAATAAAAGATAGAAAAGGTACAAAAAATGTTGTAGCTGACCATCTATCACGAATTGAAAATGAAGAAACAAGTGATGACAGTGAAGTCGATGACAATTTTCCTGGATAAACTCTTATGGAAATCAATGCTGAAAACGAACCATGGTTTGCAGACTCTGCAAATTATTTAGCAAGTGACATCATACCTAAAGGAATGACATATCAGCAAAAGAATTTTTTTTCTCAAACATCAAACACTACTTCTGGGAGGAACCTTACATCTTTAAAGTATGTTCTGACAGAATGATCAGACGCTATATCTCTAGACCAGAAACCCGACCGGTTGACATTATGGACTAAACACCACAGCTAAAAAAGTCTTAAACTTAAGTTTCTACTGGACGACCATCATCAAAGAAGCTCATACTCAAGTTCGCCTTTGCGAAGCATGTTAGAAGACAGGAAATATTTCAAAACATGATGAGATGCCCTTAAAAAACATTCAAGTAAGTGAAATTTTTGACATATGAGGTATCGATTTCATGGGACCCTTTCCAAAATCGTACAAATTCGAATACATATTAGTCGCTTTCGACTATGTTTCTAAATGGGCCGAAGCACAAGCTCTGTTAGATATTAGAAAAAGACTCGGTCACCCCGTGTATTTTACTGTTTATTATAGCTCGTAGTTTAATAGTTAATAGTACGTTTTTCAGTTTTAAGTCGGGTACGAATACCCGGTATATTGTAAGTACTATATATATCCTCTTCTAACTTTGGAAAAGGTAAGCTAGTTATTATTTCATTTACAAAGAAACACATTTTCTCTCTCTAGAATATTCTCTCTAGTGTTTCTCTCTTTAGAAACTAGCCAAATCCAAGAATCGACCCCGTGTTATGATATAGGATATACCACAATTGGTATCAGAGCTAATGGGATGATTAGATCGTGTGTATATGCGATTTCTTGCTTGATTTAGATCGAAAAGTATACCTTTGAAGGCACTAGCTCGTTTTTTTAAGATTTCTGAAATTTGTTGTTTGTATTGATAAAGTTTGGGTGTCTCTAGTAGCTATTACCTTATGGTATTGTGTTGTGCAAAAGAAATTAAGCAAAATCGTTCAAAATGGTGAGTTATAGGTGATTTTGTGTGAAAAACATCGTTGTTCTTCGTGGAGAGTTGCCAGAATTTCTTCACGGCGGTTTGCTGAAAAATATTATTTTATTAAGTAGGTTACCAACCCTCTGACACACGGCGGGTTGCTTAGGTGGCGAGTTGTTACTACGCAGCGAGTTGGTTACCAGCGGTTTGAACAGGCGGCGAGTTGCTCAAAGAGGCGAGTTGTTACTACGCAGCGGTTTGCTTACCAGCGGTTTGAACAGGTTATCAGCGGGTTGAATATTTTAAATAGCAAATTTCTTAAGGAAACTCTGGCGGTTTGAAAACTCTACGGCGGTTTGATTAAAATATTCTTCGCGGCGGGTTGCTTGGCAGCGAGTTGACTTCGGCGAGTTGCCTTAAAAAATTCCACCGGCGAGTTGCCTTAAAAAATTCCACCGGCGAGTTGTCTTATCTCTTCGCGGCGGGTTGCTTGGCAGCGAGTTGTGTTCGGCGAGTTGTCTTAAAATTCCACCGGCGAGTTGCTTATTTCTTTGCAGCGGTTTGGTAGCCTTTGGCGGCGAGTTGAGCTTCTGTCTTAGAAATTTGAAATATCTCAAACTCGGGATTTAATATCACTAAAACAAAATACGAATACGTTAACCTCACCACTTTTAACGTACACTCACTAATCATTGATCGATCAAAACATATCATATCATAATAATACAAGATGGTCAAAGTATGCAAGAAGACATCCAGTGTGCAGGTTCTGATACACGCCCACCAATGCTTGATAGAACAAACTTTGAATCTTGGCAACAACGTATACGTCTGTACTGTCTAGGAAAGGATAATGGAGAGAATATTATGAAGTCCATTAAAGAAGGACCATTTCAGATGGGAACGGTCTCAGATGTTATTACTGGAGGAACCGAGGGTGCAGTTCAACAAGGTCCATACGTGCTTAGAGTCCATAAAGACCTTTCGGCTGAAGAAAAGAGAAGGTATAAACGACATTTCGTGCAACCAAATCCTACTTCAGGGTAATAACCAAAGGACATCTACTCACTCATCAATCACTATACTGACGCTAAAGACATTTGGGAAAACGAAAAATGAATCTGGAAGGTTCTGAGTTAACAAAGGATGAACAGGGAATCTCAGTTTTTATACATAAATTTGAACACTTCCGTCAAATCAAAGGAGGAAACCATTCAGGATACTCTGATTAGTTTACTAAGCTCATTAATGACATGAGAAACATCAAAATGACCATGTCCAGGATGCAGCTTAACTCTAAGTTTGTGAACAACATGTTGCCTAAGTGGAGTAGATTCATAACTGAAGTCAAACTTAACAGAGGTTTGAAAGAGTCAAACTGTGATCAGTTGTATGCCTACTTAAAGCAACATAAGGTGCATGCTAATGAGAACAGAATTATGATAGAAAGGTTAGGTCAACCAAATAATGATCCTTTGGCACTAGTGTCGGATGCCTCAGCTCAGCAGTATCCAACACAATCATCCAAGTCTCCTCAATCCTCAACAGAACCATATCCTGCTGACAACTTTCAACTGGACTCAGGGAGTTCTTCAACAGAAAACTTGATTGAAAGTTTATCCAACACACTTGCCCTCATCACTCAATCGTACAAATCACATCTTCCTTAAACTAACAATCAACTTAGAGCTTCGTCTAATGCAAGGAACAAAGCTATGGTTCAAGACGGGAAAGTTGTGGTTCAAGATGTCCGTGGAAGATATAATGCGACTAATCAAGGAAGACCATTTCAGAGAAACAATGCAAGAGGAAATGGTGTAGCGGGAAATGTAGGAGCTCAGAACAGAGGAGGCATGATTAATCCTGGTCAAGCGAAACCCATCAAGTGCTACAACTGTAACGGACTAGGGCACATAGCACGTGAATGTCCAAGGCCAAAGCGACTTCAAGATTCAGACTACTTCAAGGACAAGATGCTACTAATGCAAGCCCAGGAGAGTGGAGCAGTACTGGATGAAGAACAGTCGTTGTTTCTTGCAGGGGAACAGGTTACCAACGTTGATGATGATGTGGATAATTCACCCGAGAATGATTTGGCACTAAATGTGGACCATGTCTTTGAAGCTGATGAATGTGATGCATTCGACTCTGATGTTGATGAGGGTCCCACTTCACAGACCATGTTCATGGCAAATCTCACATCTGAAGATCCAATCTACGATGAAGCAGGGCCTTCATATGACTCGAATAATCCATTTGAGGTACAAGATCATGATACCTTTGTAGATCATATGGATGAGTATCATGAAGTACACGAGATGCAAAACGATGTACAACACAACTACGTTGTTGACTCTGATGCTGACTATACGAGTGATAGTAATATTATTCCGTATGATCAGTATGTGGAAGACAACGAAGAACATGTTGTACAAAGTAATGTATCTTCTGTACGAAATGATGCACTAATGTCTATTCTCGATGAAATGCATGAACAGGGTGTACAAAGTAGAGTAGCAAATAAGCCAGACATGATAGTGAATGACTCAGTGACCTCTGAACTTGCGAGATATAAGGAACTGGTCGGGGAATATGAAAAACAGGCAAAGTTTGAATTAACTGATAGAGAACGAAAAATTGATGAACAAATGAGAATAATCATCTCGGACCGAAACAGAAAGGAAACTTCTTTAAAATCAGAACTTCATTCAGCACAAATACTACTTAGTTCTACCGTTGACCATTATAAGTCAAAGACAGAAGAAGTAACATTTTTGAAAAAGGATTTTAAACAAAAAGAAGACAAATTCCTTGAAGAGTTTTTGGACCCCATTATATCAGGCCTGGGTATAACAGTACTATTCGTGGGTCGGGTTCATGACCCGAGGTTGGACTATACGTCATCATGTCCCCCCGTCCTAGTATGCGCTTTGGAAAGACCGCGAAGACTAGAACTATACAATCAGTCCGCAGGTAAATACCCCTGGAATTCGTATCGTGGGAAAGAAACAAGAAATTAGTCCCGCCCAAAACAATGAATCTGGATCAACATTGAGTTGGCCAAAATGCCTCATTTCGTAATTCGTGAGAAGGTTAGCTAGAGACATAGCTATTTAACGTTACACCCCACACAAACACGATTAGGACAAGTGGGGGACACGTGTTCCTCATCCGGCGTCGTGTCAGTAACAACTTGCCCTATATAAGGGTTCGCCTCCATTTCACTGTTATTGCCACAGTAAAAAAAAATCTCTTCCACCACCATTGATAAAGCTTCCATTAATCATCAAAAATCAGACACAGGTAATACGCGCGTGCGCATATTGACCAAACCCCTTTGCATTTCACAATCATGGGTGTTGCAACTCACTTGATTGTAAACATCAGAAATAACAGATGAGGAACTTCGTGAGTTCACATCTGAGTATTACATCCCATTCGCATTGCACCCGGTAGTGCCGGCTGCGAGTGCGAGTGGATAGTGCGTGACAAGGAGGCGCGCGAGATGGGGGGGAAGTTGGGTATACACAGACGGTTCTTTGAGTTTGCCAATCACGTGTACCAACCCTTTTGTCGTTGTTTATGTGCAACGTCCGGAATCATTTATCGTATTCATATTTCCCAAATTTGCACTGCATAGCGAGGCAAAAATAACCAATTTTGAGTTAATTGCCTAAGCCTATTGCAATTAATCCCACGGTCCAGATTGTTTCACATAGGCTCTTCTATCACACCTCTTGTTCAAACGATGGTATCGTATATCCAAGCGCGCAACGGGCGTTGCATATGCTTATACCGAAAAATTAGATGCGATTAAAGGCGTTGGAGAAGAGAGGATGTTCTTCTGGGTAGAGATGCGTTGGTTCCCTAAGTGACCTATCGCATTCTATACTCAATGGTCATTGCCGAGGGATGCAGCTCCACCAAACAACCCCCGGTCCGTATATGTAATGGAGGATGCGGAACTTAATAAAAGGAGAACCGTATCCCCATCAACGCATACTCGGAAGGCTTTCTATACCACATGGGCTTTAGTCGAAATTATTTCGAAAGCCCCTGAGGAAGTGCCGACGTTTATAGGCGATGACGGCCAGGGTGGGTGCTTGTCCCTTTCCATCTATCTCCCACCGCTTAGTAGTGTAAGCGCTCTTTCTTATTTAAGCGTATGTAACCATCTGTTGTTTGTTTTCATTTTGTGTTGCGCAGAAATGGATTTGTTTAGCGTGGTCCATTTGAGTAAGCCCAAGCTGGTGACCGAGGGGGTGCGCCCTTTAAGAGATGGTGAGGGAGCGCCGCTGCTAGAAAGTTACTCTAATAAAACTCTCTTGCTATGTGCCAAATGGAACTTGTACTAAGCAACCAGAGGTTGAGAGTACTGATGTATTAGCACCCATACCACTGCGCAGTGTACCAGGTGCAACTGTGGAGCCCCCCAGGCCAGACGCAACAAGCGTTGGTTCTTCAGAGGATGCTGATGTCGCAGGGGCTGAAAGTGAGGCTGGAGAAGTTGACTCTGGGTTGAAACGCAAAAGGGCCACCAGTGATGACGGTGCGGGTACGTCAAAGAGGGTTGTGTATGTCATCTAGTGTAGTACAAATCGACTGAGGGAACCCCCGGATGCGCCACCATGCTTGCTGCCAAGGAGGGACCGAGACTCCTCCCCTCAGTAAGTAATCATCCTCTATGTCCGTCCATATAGTTTTATTTGTACGCAATCAGAATAAAGTAATGTGGAATCCTCATTATTGGTTGGTTGTTTGCTATTTGTGTGCAGTGTCGAGGCTACTAGCGATTCCTCTGCGCCGGTGACGCATGCTGGACAGTCCCCACCCCAAACTAGTCCTTTGACTGCTGATGACATATCAAGAAGGGATCGAGAGACAGGTCCCAAGGCATTTGAGGGTATGCCAGTGGATCAGCTTATGGAGGAGTTTGATATGGTCACTGCGCAGCAAGCCGCGCTGGTGGCGCAGCTGAGAGCAAGGTTTTCTAGTGAACGCAGCCAGAGTGTACAGAAGGATGAAGAGATTCTGCTGCTGAAGACACAGTTGGCAGATGCGCAGGCTGAGGCAGAGTCGTCGAGGTCTCATGCACAAAAGCTTGCCGAGGAAAAAATGGCACTGCTTGTCAAGGTAGAGCAAGAGCGCGCGAATTCTGCGGATTACAAGGCAAGTTGTCACTGGGCAGTGAAGTATTTGGAGGGGGTAAGAACAACCATTTTGCTGGGCTGGATGAGTTTCGCCAGAGAGTGGAGGAGCTGTTGGAGAAGCAGGAGGAGAAGTTACGCAAACTCAGTATTGAGTATGATGAGGAGCTTTACCCTCACATGTTGTCCGCTATTGCTGAGCGCAGGTGGCTCATAAGCCATGGTCTGCGCCTTGCTGCCATGGGCGCTTTGGAATCTCAGGAGGTCAAGCAGTCCTTTGGGGATGTTGTGAAGTGTGCATTGGCACGTGGTAAGGCGGAAGCGGTGGAGGAACTGCATGAAAAGAAGTTGCTGACAGTGCCTGCCGCACAGGTACCTGGATATAATGATAATGCATATGAGGAGCTTGTTGCTGCGATGGAGGCGATGAAATTGTTAGAGCTGCCTCAGATTGCACAGCTGGAGTATGACCAGAGATTAACCCCAAAGATGTGCTAAATGCGGGGTTAACCTTGGCTAGGCATGCCACCGAGAGGGCGCTGAGCCCAGCCTGAAATTACTTTCTCAAAGCCAGACGTAGCGCATCTGCAGTTCCGTATCTTGTGCCTGTCCAACGTGACTCCCTTAATTCCTTTTGCACTTGAGAAGAGATTCCGTGAAGGAGTCGTTAGAGGAGCCCCCAGACGGCCAGTAAAGGCTTGCTAAGAAAGAAGGGGGTGGAAGGGCAAGGCAATAATTAAAATGCGGTGTTGGTGCAAAGCGCTACATCCCCTCACTCCTGATGGAGTACCATTAGCAATGGCGATGTGTCCTAAAAGAAAGTGGAACTTCTGGGGAAGCTTGAGGAGGCTGGAGAGGCTGCGTACCAAGTTGGCAGTTCAGAGCAAAGTTCGGTGTCACATACAAGCATCTATGCTTTCTTCTTGTGCAAACTTATCATTTTTGTGTATGTTGGCAAGTGTTGTTTAATCAAACTCATGGTTCTGTTGTAAAAGTGATCCTTTGGGACCCATAGTATGGGTTGTTTGTTGTTGTGGGTTGTGCGATTGTACGCACACAATATAAGTTATAGAAGTTGACAATATGTTTGTGCACAATTATTGCCTATAAATTGCATGAAAAGACTTGTTTGTGATTGTGCTAGTCGACAATTGTTATGAACATATTCATTACAAAGTTAAGACTGCAAAATATGCTAAGTTTACCATGTATAGGGTTGACATTACAATACATGCCTGCGACCGCTAATACCATATCAAGAAGTCCAAAAGTTTTGACATCCTAATATTTGTTAAACGTGCACTGTGTGCGCTAAGCTTGCTGGCGCATACCCATCGTGGAATGCCCAAATTAAAACTTACTCCAACGTCTTGAGAGAAAGGTGTTTAACAAGGATTCATGATCCAATGTTGATGGGTTTGCAACCCTCTTACTCAACGAGTTTTCTATTAGTAGGTTAACTTAATCCTTTTCCCATCGAGGAGGAATTAGGTGCATGCAAAACGCCGCGTAGAGCACAAAATTAATGTAACAACAATATGATACATAAATAGATACATACAATAACATGTAAAAGTGAATTGTGTCCGTAGTTAGCTAGAAACCGTATGACATTTTAATTAATTACTTGCAAAAATAAAAATACATTTTCTTAAAAAAAAACATAAGTACTTATATACCCAGTGAGCACTTCCCTTAAAGAATAGCATTTCTTCGAAATTGCAGATATTCCACGTGCAGGGGCAACTCACGCCCAAGAAAACACATAGTCAACGCAGCTTGTATGCTCTTTTTCTAAAGGCTCCCGTAACCAACGTAGGTCCTTCCACTTGGTCCCCTAGCTTTTCCTTCCTGTGTCTTCCGCGTGGCTTGCGTCGTTAGCACGATACACGAAGTCTCCTTGTCTAAATGAGACTCCTCGAAACTTTAGCGCATAGTATCCCATCATTTGTAACTTTGCTTTTTTCCTCACTTATGGCTGCTTGTTTCGCGCACTTCCTCCTCCAATATGTCTAAGTTTATAACGTCCTCGTCGTCATATTTGGTTGCGATATTGACCATTCACGGCGGTAGAATAGTTGGCATACCTCCGATTTTCACACTGTATAACGGCTTCCGTCCCATAGACAAGAGAGAAGGGAGGTGTCCCCCTTGTGCTAACTTAATTGTTGTGCGATGTCCCACAAAGACAAGTGATCAATTGTGCCCACAAGACATGTGACAATTCCTCTACCCACCTGCCTTTATGTCTATCCAGGCGTGCTTTGATTCCTTCGCCTAGACTTCGATTCGCACGCTCAACCAAACCATTGGTCTGTGGGTGTTTAACCGACGCGAAACGCTGTGTAATGCTTAATCTTGCGCACCAGTCTTTGAACGGGTTATCACAGAATTGTTTCCCATTGTCCGAGACTATTTCTCCAGGTAATCCAAAATGGCACACAATGTTATCCCAAACAAATCGTTTTACCTGATTCCCTGTGATTGTGGCGACCGCTCTCGCCTCGATCCATTTAGTAAAGTAGTCTATAGCCACGATAAGGAATTTCAATCCTCCCGCTGCAACAGGGAAGGGACCAGCGATGTCGATACCCCATTTGTGGAATGGCCATGGTGAGGTGATGGGTGTTAGCTCCTGTTGTGGTTGGCGCGGGATTGGTCTGTGTACTTGGCAATCATGGCACTTCTTTATCATGTCGCGCGCGTCGCGGTGCATGGTGGGCCAGTAGTACCCAGACCGTAAGGCTCTTGCTACTACAGATCGTGGTCCTGAGTGCATACTGCATGAACCCGCATGAATCTCGCGGAGCACATAGTCTGCCTGAATAGGTCCGACGCATCGGAGCCATGGTTGTAGGAACGAACGTCGATAGAGGATGCCATTTCGGAGTTCGAATCTCTGCGCCGTGCGGCGTATTCGCCGGGCTTCCTTTTGTTCAAGAGGGAGCGTGCCCTTGCTTATGAATTCGATGATAGGGGTCATCCACGTAGGATCCTGCTCTTCTATCACCGTAGATATCTCCATCTCCGAGATGGATTTGTTCTTCAAGATTTCGACCAACACCTGCTTTGATAGGTGCGCGAAGCTTGTGGATGCGATCTTACTTAAGGCATCCGCTTTTTTGTTGTCACCTCTAGGAACTTGCCTAATGGTGAATCTATCAAAGCCCTGGATTAGCGACTTGGTCTTGTCGAGGTATTGAATCATGTTGTCTTCTTTAGCCACATATTCGCCCAACACATGGTTGGCTACTAAACGGGAGTCCACATTTGCTTCTAGGTTACGTACACCCATTCGAGCTGCAATGCGTAGTCCCGCAATTAGGGCTTCGTACTCCGCCTCGTTGTTCGTGGCTGTGAATTCAAAGCGCAGTGCGTAAGTGAATTCCATTCCTTCCGGGTTAGTGAGGATGAGGCCTGCGCCCGACCCGTCCACGCATGACGATCCATCCGTGAATAAGATCCATGGTTCTTGGAGTTTTACTTCGCTCTGGGGGAGTACAGCATCGGTTTCTGGTTTTTCGATGAGAAAATCCGCCAGTATCTGTCCTTTCACTGCGGTGCGTGGTCTATAAGAGATGTTATGCTCCCCTAGCAACACGCTCCACTTTTGCAATCGCCCCGACGCATCAGGTTTAGAGATAACCTGTTTGATGGGTTGATCTGTGATTACCACTATTGGGTGCGCTTGGAAATATCTGCGCAGTCTTTTGGCGGCAAATACTAACGCCAGGATCAGCTTCTCCATTGCGCTATAGTTGATCTCCGTTTCCTTGAGTGCTTTACTTACGAAGTATACCGGTGTTTGTACGGAGTCCCTATCTGTCAGTAGCACGGCGCTAATTGCCCCATGCGTCGCGGATAAATACATAATCAACTCCTCCCCTGGTCGGGGTGCGACTAGCGTGGGAAGTGCTGCTATATGCTGCTTGAGCTGCGTGAAAGCTTCTTCTGCTTCTGTAGTCCAACGGAAGTCTCCCTTCTTCGTACACTTCTTGAGTGTTTTGAACAAGGGGAGTGACTTGTCTGCTGACTTGGATAGGAACCTGTTCAAACCGGCTAACTTCCCATTTAACGACTGGACTTCTTTCATCGTGCGCGGTGAAGGAAGTTGGATGACAGCTTTTGTTTTTTCTGGACACGGCTTGATGCCGTCAGGTTCTATCAAGTATCCGAGGAACATGCCTTCTGTAGCCCCAAAAGTGCATTTTTTAGGATTTAGCTTCATATTGATTTTTCGCAGTGCCCTGAAAGTTTCTACAATGTCGCGCACCAACTCGTCTTCGGTGTGGCTCTTTATAACAAGGTCATCGACATAGACTTCCAGGTTGCGGCCCACTTGCCCCTCGAACGCGTTATCTACCAGTCGCTGGTAGGTGGCACCCGCATTCTTTAGGCCAAAAGGCATCTTTGTATAGCAATAGACACCTTGACTTGTGTGAAAGGCTGTCTTTTCCTCGTCATCCTTGGCCATTTGGATTTGGTGATACCCCTTGTATGCGTCCAAGAAGCACTTGAAGGGGTATCCGCATAAGGACTCCACTTTCCAGTCTATCTCCGGTAGTGGATAGCAGTCTTGTGGACATGCTTTGTTAAGGTCAGTGAAGTCCACGCACATCCGCCAGCTACCATCGCTCTTTTTGACCATAACTGGGTTGGAGAGCCAGTCATGGTAATAGACTTCTCGCATGATACCTGCCTCCACGAGTTTATGTACCTCCTCCAGAATGGCCTTAGCGCGCTCTGGAGCTTGCCCGCGTTTTTTCTGCCTTACTGGGGAGTATCCTTGTCGGATTTTCAACTTGTGTTCTGTGATCGATCGTGGCACACCAGTCATGTGTTTTGGTTCCCATGCAAAGATATCGAGGTTTCTTTGCAAGAGTGCGCACACAGCCGCCCTACCCGTATCAGACAGCGACCCCCCGATCGATACTTCTTGCTCCGGGTAATCGGGATGAATCGCGACCTTCAAGTTTGTCACTTTGGTTGCGTGCTGTCTCTGAGTCTGCGTCACGTCACATGTGACTGTGTTGCATTCTTTAGGCGGTGCGGCGGTGTTGTAGATGGTGACAATTCCGCCGTCGACGGGGAATTTTAGCATCCCGTGGGCCGTGGATGGGACCGCGCGTATCGCTGAGATCCCTGGTCTTCCAATAATGCCATTGTATGGCGATGGTGATCTGATCACCATAAAATTCATCCAGGCTGTTGTGGAGTGCTCCTTATTGCCAACCATAACCGGTAATCGTAGTTGCCCCATGGGCCATATCTTTTCTCCCGTGAAGCCAGTCAACGACGTCGTGGCCGGGTTTAACTGACTTTTTACTTCAGGGCGCAGTCTTTGGAAGCAATGTTCGTACAGTATGTCTGCAGATGCTCCTCCATCAATGTACATGCGGTGGATGTCGTGACCCGCTGCATTTATCTCGATGGTAAGTGGCTCCACCACTGCGTTGTCCGCAGTTAAAGTGGGAAAAGAGATGCCACTTCCATGCGAAAATTTTTGGCTGACTTTTTGCTTAGTTTTTCGCTGCCATGACTGCACCATATAGATGGTGTCAGCCTTGTCTCTAGGTGCGTCTTTCTTGCCTCCGCTCCTTTGTTTATCTTTCCCTTCCTTGATGTTCTTCACCAGGTGATCCAATCTGCCTTCCTTTACCAATTTGTCAATTAGCTGGCGCAGTTGGACGCACTCATTGGTAGTATGGCCCTTCTGCCTATGATACTCACAGTATCCGTTCCCCACGCGTTGCTCTTCTGGAGTGCGCATTGGTGGTGGTCTTGGGAAGTTTGCACCTTCTGTTGCGAGTATCTCCTTTGGGGTCATTGTCAGTGGGGTGTACTTGTCGTTCCCCCGCCCGCCCCTCTGACCGCGGTAGCTGTTGTTGCGACTGCTACTCTGGTCATTGGATTGTCTCCTGGACTGTTCCTGTGACCTGTTGTTTGAGTAGCCTTTTCTGCTGTCCGCGGCGGCGGCTTCTCCTTGAATGAAGGACCTTGTGCGTTTCATCAACTCATCAAAGGTTTGGGGAACCCTATCATTCAACCTTTTGATAAGTTCTGGGTTATTTATTCCATTCATAAACCCTGAGATCTTGAGAATTTCGGGGCACGCCTTGACGTGTATGCATTCATCCTTATAGCGCTCTACGTAGGCGCTTGTGGACTCCCCTTGGCGCTGTTTCACCCTGGCAAGCTCGACAGGGTTCTTGGCACACTTCTTCCTTTGAGTAAAATTTAAGCGGAATGCCCTTCGCAACTCTTCAAACCCATCAATGCTTCTGCGTGGTAGTTTGCTGAACCAGTTCCGCGCGTTTCCTACTAACGTGGAATTGAACATGTGGCACCACACGGGTTGTGGCCAGTTTTCAATAGTGGCCGCCGATTCGAAGATTTTTAGATGGTCATCAGGATCACCTGTCCCATCATAAGTTTTTACGTTAGCAGGCATGCGCCTTTTCTTATCCTCCGAGAAATCGCTAATGCGCCGCGTAAATGCGTCGACCTTTTGACGACGCCATGGACGGGACATATCTTCGTCTTCCTCCCCATGATATTTGTTCTTGGATTTCCAGTGTCCCGTTTCTGCGTCCTCGGTGTCCGAGGTGTCTTCCGAGGACGAGCTTACTCTTCTGCGGCGCTTGCGCTGACTGTCCTCGGAGTCCGAACTTAGAGGACTTTCACTCGGGGAGCGCCATTGTCCAAGCCTGCTGTAGACATTGCGACTACCCAGCCTATCACGGACGCTGATGCGCCGGTCATTGTTTTCATGAGTGTCCAAGTTCTGCAAGTTAGCTGTTTGAGTACCCAAAACTTGTTTTCCGATTCTACCAAATACTGGAGGTCGACGGTTATCCTTTTCGCGCCTTTCCTTTCGGTGGCGCGGTGGAGATACTTCATCCTCTGGACCGAAGTTAAGTCGGGCCTGTAGACTCTGGCTTGATCTCTTTTTTGTTTCCTCTTGCATGAGGGCGACCAAAGTCTCATAGTTTTGAGATACGAAATCATTCGGTGCCAGTGCAGTCGCGACCCCTTCTAGGGTGAGGTTGTCAGCCCCTAACTCGGGACCCTTGTTTCGAAGGGGTGGGGGTGGCGGCTCGGTGGTATTCGTCCCTGGCACCGTTTGGGGAGGGGTGGTGAACGTAGCACGCTGTAGACCTTCCGTGCTTGTGATTGTGGCGGTTGTCTGGGTTGTCCCCAGGGAAGGTCCCATCGCTGGGAAGACCAGGTCATATGGCGTATTGGCGCTTCCAGAAGCCTGCTTGGAGACCTGTCTAGAGGCTTGGTCGCTCTGTTTCTTCGCCTGCGGAGTCCGCTGGGTAAAGTTTTCTTGCTTTGTTATTCTAGATCTTTGCAGTGTTCTTAGTGTTGGGTCCCACGGATGGCGCCAATCTGTTGATATAAAAGTTGGACGATCCTTGATTAGGTCCGAATTAGGTGTAATACGGATCTGTAAGACTCCGGTTCCTGTATCAATTAAGTCTTGATGTATGAGACCTGCACACTAAGAAAACAAAGCACCGTTAGGCTTACAGTGGGATTGTCTCCTACGATTATCCTCCGGCGTAAGAGTAAGTAATCGGTTTAGGTTTAGTAGAAGGTTAGGGTTATGAGAGCATACCTTAGATGAGAGCCGAGGTGCTCTTTATATACTCACCAAACCCTAATGGGCTTTGTCCCATTAATTAGGTTAGTATCCTAGAGGCCTCACCGTTTATTTAGTAACCGCCATTATTTAGTAACTAGTGGGCCCTCCTCATGATTATGACTCGTTCGTAACGGGTGTTCTAGATACATGCGCACGTGTGCGCTAGTTGGGCCTCATGGGCCTAAATCCTCGCCGCGATAGCCCATATGTCATGGGCTTCTCTATAGGCAGTACCACTCGGGCCTTGGAAACCCGTATTGATGTCGCTATGGCCCATTCATTATGGGCCTGGGTATAAGTACTATTCGCGGGTCGGGTTCATGACCCGAGGTTGGACTATACGTCATCAAAGTCATTAATGCATGATATTCAAAATAGCCGTTTTACCCCCGTTTTCTTAAGAAACTTGTACTAACTAATAAAGTACAAGGTACAAGCAAGTCATGTACTTCATTTACATTCTATATTCATTCTCATTTCATAAGATTTCATGAAATGAAACCTAGAAACCCTAACCCGAGCTAAATACTAAACCATGACCCGTTTACCTATTTTCACCCATTTTAAACTCGAACCACTAATCAAAACTTGTGGTAAACTCTTAATACAAACCTTATAATCCATAATCTATCATTAATAATCAAATGCACACGAAAAATAAACATGAAAACCCTAATCGTGCCCTAATGAACCCGCAAACTTATTTAGCTTGTTTTAACCCATTTTTAAAACCAACCATGTGATCAAGCACCTTGATGATGCACCTCCTTCATGCCTAAGAAGATTACAAGCATCTCAAGTCCATTCCTTGGCCACAAAACAAGCCACATCTCCTCTTTGTGTCCTACTTCAGCCGCGGCAACAAAATACACCACACAAACCCTCCACCTTACTTCTATGACTTACCAAGTACCTATCCTCATCACTACACCTTGTTCTCCAAGCCTTGCACCTTCTCTTGACACCTCATCACCCCAAACGTGGGCACCAAGGTGAATTTACACTATAAATAGGTGCACCCTTGTTCATTTCAAATCACACCAACACCTCTTCTTCTATAACCATCAATGGCAGCAAATCTCTGATCAAGGAAGTCCCAAGAATCCGCAAGAGCAATAATCAAGAGAAGTAACCAAGTCTTGAAGCCCCGGGGAAGTTATCTTAGACGTACGAAAGCAAAAGTCCCCATTTCGACCCATTTTCAATCATTTAGCTCAAAATCAGGTTCCATAAACTCTCCTACTATTCTATAACTCTTATAATGTTCATATGATCCTAAATATACTCTTGTTACAAGCTTTTAACTTACAAATCATTCGTTCTTGACTTTTGATCCAAAACGAACTCACGAAACCCTAATTTTGTGTTTTTCTTAAATCTATAAGCTAAAATGATAAAATGAAGTTATAAGCCATTCTAATAAGCTTAAATAATGATATTATAATCACTTTATCAAGTCTTGAAGGAATTTGAGTTAAAAGCCTACGCGTTTTCATTATAAAACCCTAATTTGACCCGTTTTGATTTCTTTTTTTGAACTTTTGTCTACGTTAAACCTTCATATTTTAGATTATATTATATGCTTAACCTGTAAATTACTTTTTCTATATTGAAAAATATCATTATTATGGATTTTGGACTTTCGTGCAAGGGGTATATACTGTAACTTTTGAAAACTTATAAGTACAAGGACTATTTTTTGCCATATTTGTCTAAACGTGATAACATTAGGTCTATTTATGTCACTTTACAAAGTACAAGGTTTACTTTGTACATCTTTTAAACTAGAAGGACTAAACTCGTAAAAGTTTATAATCCAAGGGTATATTTTGCCCTTTTTCATTCTTAAGGGTCTTAAATGTAACATTTTGAAAAAGTATAAAAATGTGCTCAAAACTTTATTAGACATAACTTTAATTAACGCTTGACGTGCTTATCATTTCCAGTTATTGAATAAAACGCTTAAAACCGATTATGTTATAACTATTATAAAATTCATCATCGATGTGCTTTTAAAAATCCTATCCCGAATCTATATCGTACCACAATACTAGGGAGCTTCATATTAAGGGGTCTCATCTTGGTATTACGTTCTGACTGAGTTGTTGGGTTTACGATTTAAAGTGCCCTAGCTCCTCAAATGTTTACTGAATGACACCTGAATTATGATGGCCCGAACAGTGATACAATAATTCCAAACTCTCCAATCAAACTCATAACAATATTAAACTATTAAAACCAAAGTTCTAGAGTACAATCTTCCTAAGACTTGACATATTTACTCAGGTTGCGTGACGTGGCTGTTTACTATCATCTTGTTATATCAACCTTCCCTGTTAAGATTATGATAAAGTCGTCAGCTTTCATTTTGGAATATTTATTACAACCACCTATCAGGTGAAGTTCATAACCTCGCCTTTACTTATTTACATGTTTTATAAACCCACAAGGGGGATACATGCTTGTTTCAAACTCTTTTACATACTCGTTTATCTTATAACAATGTGATTACTTTTCAAAGACATAATGAGTTCTTAACCTCATATTTCAATCTTTTAAATACTATAAACCTGTAATACCTGCTATAAACCATGAATACAAGTGTTTTCTAAACTATATGTCATCGTGATATATTATTGCCTAAGTACAAGGAAATATCTCTTTGGGCAGTATCTCCCAATATCTCTTTGGGTAGTATCTCCCAATATCTCTTTGCATAATAGCTCCTAGCATCTCTTTTAATAGTGACTCCTAGTGTGTCTCAGGTAGAAGCTCCCGGTTCTATTAAATTTAAATATGTGATTCATGAGCTTAGATACAATAATGAACACTATTAATACTGTTTTCTATAATAATTGTGCTCGTACAATTATTACAATATGACTTGTATTCAACTATTACATTTCAAACCTATGAATTTCACTCAACCTTTGTGTTGACCCTTTTTATGCATGTTTATCTTAGGTAATTGAGCAACTTATGACATTGAGTGGCATGGACTTGAAGATGGCTAAAACTTGTTATCATTCACATTTTACGTTTCTAGATTTTGGGACCTGCCTTTGTAAAACTCTGATTTTAATGAATGATAAAGTGTCTTTTAAAAACGTCTATTTTGAGTCGTTTTCTATGATTGTGACTATTGTACTATGAAGTAATACCCCAGATTAGCTTCCGCTGTTATATTGTAGAAATGAGGGTGTTACATTAACGGTCCTATTCATTCTACTGTTCACTTCATCCCCATTGGTCATTTGTGTTTTTTTTTTATTTTTTGATGCTAAGCAAATGTGCCCCCACTGATTGTTATATATAAAAAATGGCCTAAAAGTTTATAGATTTAATTTTCTCCTATTACTTTTGCATAAACAAGAAGCTTATGGTTCTTTCTATCTTTAATCATCTTTTAAGCTTTTTGATTTAGTCTATGTAATTTATTTATGTAATAATAACAAGAGGAACTTAAATGATTACACGCCCTTTGTTTTAACACGTATATATGCAACTTTTTTTTATGTAATAAAACTACAAAGATTTGAATAATTATAAGTCCTTAGTTCTAACATGTGAAAACCCCGCCGCAACATATACACTATGTTCTCATGTTTTTTGAGTATGAAAAAATAAAAAAAAGAAGTAAACATTATTAGCTCAATTTTAAGAAGAAACATTTTATTTCAAAATCAACCAAACAACCATTCTTTTTCAGTCACTTTCTTTTTACTTTTCTTTTAAGTGATACTCGAGAACATAACATTTTATATTTCGCTTCATTTTCTTTACTTTCCTTCTTTAAGTGATACTCGAGAACACAAAAACCTCATCGATTTTAAACAAAAGTTAATCAGATTGATGATACAAAGTAAGGCCTAAATATTATGGTTAAGTAGTAACCAGTAAGTACAGATGGTCAGACAAGAATCACAAGATTGAGCCTAGGCTGGGCTCATTTTAGGTATGCCAACCACAATTAGAAATTGGGCTACAGAAAAATTATAGATTTAGTAATATTAACTTGCGACGAGTCTGAGTCTATCTTAGTTGAGAAAGTACTTAACGAGAATTCACATGCATTTTGCAAGTTTTCTAATTGCATCCCGAGGTCGATTTCAAGCTAACTTTCTTCGTTATAGAGTCTAGTTGCTTGGAGTATTAGAGGATAAGTTAGTCGGCTCAACCTCGGTCTGTGGGCTTAGATTCTATTAGGTTTAAGGTTATCATGTCTTTGTAATTTATAAATAGTGGTTGATAATAAAGTTACACATACGGGTTTATTCAATGTTCAACATGGTATTGGAGCGGGTCTGATCTACGTTGAGCCGCCTCCTCTAAATCACCCCGTCAAACCCTAACCATACCACCGATCAATTTTTTTTCCTTTTCTTTCCTGAATACCTTCGGTTGCATACAAATCTCATTGGTCAACAATTTTGTTGTTTTTTGTGCCTTTAATTTGTGGCACTAATTTGTTAAACAAATACTGTGCCGTCATTGAGTTCACCAAAATAAACAATTGAAGTTTTCATTTTTATTTTCTTTTGTATATTGTTGTTGCACTTCAACAATAAATTTTATCTACTAGGACAACAAGCCTGCAAAGTTTGAGCCCGGATGGCTCTTTTCAGATGGATGTTAGGGTTGTGATGTTTGATGGATCAAATCTATAGTTTTTTAGAGTTAACTACTTGGTCTTTATGGTTTCCCGGGTGTAACACTTTTGGTCCAAAACTACTTTTTGTAATGGATCTTGTCCTGTTTTACTCGACCCGTAACACTTTTGGTCCAAACATGTGTTTGACTAACTTTTGACTGTTAACTTTGAAGGCAAATTGGTCTTTCACTTTTCACTCCTCTATTAATACTCTTCTCTCAATCCTTCTTTTTCTTTAACATTTGTAAACAAACAGTCTCTTGAAACACACACATAAGCAGACAATCCACAACCATGGAATGCCCAACTTGTCACTCAGTTTGTGTGATTCGCACATCATGGACCGATTACAATCTCGGGAGGCGCTTTTATTGTTGTTCGAGAAAGGTAAATTTCCTAATTTCAAGATTTTATAAATATGACAAACCCTAATTTTATAATTTTTTTTATTACAAATTGTGGCATTGTTGATTGGTACGACCCACCTATGTGTGCAAGATCTATTCAAATTATTCCTGGCCTTTTACGAAACATGAATGGTTTACAAGCTAGGGTTGCAACAAACCAAGCTGAATCAATAAGATTGAAGATGATGCTAGGGTTTAGTTGGTTGGTCATTGTGTTGTATTTCCTTCTTAACTGAAGTTGGTGAATGGTGGTTTGAATTGAATGTAATGGCTTAAATGAAGTTGGTGTTTGTCAGTAGTTTTTGGGGAAAAAAATAGTCTCAGTAGTTGTTGTAAGAGCTCTTGTTGTAATGGCTTAAATGCAACTTGAATAAATGCTCTTTTGGTTTTCATCTATATTGCACTTGACTTTTTAACGTGTCAAATGGGTGTGTTTGTAAGACAGTTAAACTAAACATCAGAACCGCAAATGAGTGCTCAACCCAAAACATCAGATAAGTAAGACAGTTAAACAAAGCCATTTGCATTACCAAATAAACATGAGTCTTAGAACATGATTACTAAAGAAATAAGATTACCAAGAGTACATAAGTCTTAAACAAGAGTACACAAGTCTTAAAGCAAATACCAAGATTACACATACTGTCTTAAACAAGATTACATAAAGATACATGAGACTTAGAACAACAAAGCAAAGCAACCATCACTCCACAGCCTTTCTTTTCCCATTACCACTTGGACCTGTAGTTGCAGATGCTCTTGAGGTTGTATTTTTTACAGGTGAATACCTGCTTGCATTTGTCTTTGTGTACCTCATAGTTGGAGTTGTCTTAGATGGGTTGACTGCTGGTGCAGAAGGGTTGACAGTAGTTTGAGTTGTCTGAGATGGGTTGACTGTTGGTGTAGAAGGGTATGTAGCCCCTCTTTGACCCTTACAAAATTTGCTATTGTGACCCCTTTGACTACATTTGAAACAGGTTACTGTTTGACCAAACCTACTCATCTTGCCATTCTTGACCAATCCATCAAACAACTCTGCAACACCCTTCTTTCTTTTCTTTGGAGGCCTACCAGCTGGTTTGTGATACTCTGGTGGGGTATATATGATAGGACTATCTGATGGAGGCCACAAGTCAGGACCATTACAAGGATTGATCTTAAACCTATACATTTCCTCCCAAGTTGCTAGCCAATAACTAGGATGTACCCATGATTCTGGTATGCATGGTTCCAAGCCATTCTCTGCCATGTTCCAAATTGCTCTCACTGCATGCTTGCAAGGCATACCTGTCAAATCCCACTTTCTATAAGAGCATGTCCTTTCCTCCACATTTACCACACACTGGTCACCTTTAGGCCCAACAGCTTGATAGAAAATCCCACCATTCCAAGTTGTTGTGTATTGGGCAGCAAGTTTCTTAATCACTTCAAATACCTTAGTGGCATTAGGGCGAGTGGACCATTACTCTTGCTTATTACCTGTTGGACTATGACAATCCTTTTCAAAAGATATTATCTTATAAACTCCAAGCAAGTAATCATGGGCTTGTCCTTTCCATCCTTTAACTGTCTCTTTAACACCTCACACATGTTGTTCAAAAGAACATCATAATGAGGTCTTGCTGCAAATCAAAATGCATAAGTTAAGCACTATCATTGCATATAATTTCTGCAATTACAATCTGCTTGAATTAAACATAGACTCTTAAACATACCAGAAAAGTGGGACCTTGCCCAATGTTGAGGTGGAATCAACTTTAACCAATCATAATGTTCTTTATTTGCACCTTTGAGTTCTTCCATGTTTCTGTTGAAGTAGGAGACAGTGGTAGCAGTAGCACATTTCCATAACAGATCCTTAAATTGTTGTCCTCTCCATTGTAACTTCATGTTATCATATATATGCTTTAAGCAGTACCTATGTTCAACACAAGGGAATGTCTCTGCCAATGCTGGTATAAGCTCCTAAAACATTAAAAATGAGTTAAAGAATTGTATAACACAAATGAAATGACCTAAAGAATTGTATAGTTGAAATAAGAGAGTTTACTTTTTACCTATCTGTCACAAATATGAAGTTTGAGTTTTTGAACAACTCCAAGTCATCTCCAAGACAATCAAGGAACCATAGCCATGCTTGTTTATTTTTAGACTCCACTAATGCATAGGCCAAAGGATATATTCCATAATTTGGATCCACACCTACAGCTGTTAAGATTTGCATTGGAAATGTCTAGACATAAAACACCCATCCGTGCCTAATAGATCTCCTTGCCCAACTTTAAATCTACTTTTCAAGGCACCCAAACACACATATATTCTTCTGAACTGTCTTGTCATACTCTTAGGTTCATAATCTCTTTTAACATCAATCTTGACTGTTGTATCTGGGTTCCTTTCTTTCAACTCTCACACATACTGTCTCAGCTGAGTATACTGTGTTATGTGGTCACCATGCACCTTATGTTCAGCCATTTGTTTTGCCCTAAAAACTTTTTGTTTTGAAACCCTTATTTCATACTTCTTCTGCAATTGTTCTTTTAGAGTACCAAGTGGTATTTTAGGGTTTGGTTTGATGGTTACTTCAATCTCTCTAGATAGAAATGAAGCTGTGCACTTTCTTACATTCTTAGATTGAAGACAAGCGTGTGTGTCTTTAAAGACTCTGCAGTACCAACTACTTTCTCCTTTTGGCTTAACATAGTGCAACAACCAAGGGCACTTTAATGTGTCAACAACTGCTTTCTTTTTTATATCGCCACCATTTTTGGTCTTTTTCTTTGTGGAATCTAACCCACTTGCTTTACTCTGAGATCCACTTGGGCCATCACCAAGCCTATCTTCATTTGGGCCACTGTTAGAAAAAACAGGAACAATACCCCTACATTCTGCCCTAACCCTTTCCTTATCATTTCTAGTCAAGTATAGTTCTCTCCTAGTCCTAACTAAAATTTTAGTAACCATGTCTTTTATCAAGTCCTTGTTAGGAAATGTTTGACTGACATAGAAGTTTTCTGTGTAAGTGTTATCATCTAAAGGCTTGTGACATTTACTTAATTTTCTCAAAGTTTTACCATCTATAGGCTTTGGACCAAAAGTGATACACCCAGTAAACCATAAGGACTAAAAATGTAGTCAACTTTGTTTTTTATGTTAAAAAAAGTTATAGTAGTTTTATTATTTGGTTTTTTAATTGTTTACTTTGGTTTTGGGATACTTTTGTTTATCCCATATGAAAAGAGGGTACTTTGATTTATCCTGGTTCAGGATACTTTGGTTTATCCCGTATGAAAAGAGGATACTTTGGTTTATCCTGGTTCGGGATACTTTGGTTTATCACGTATGAAAATGAGGATACTTTGGTTTATCCCGTATGATACATTGGGTTATCAGTTCGTGACCATCTGTTTTGAAAATTAATCTTCATCAAATAACTAGTTATTGGTTTAATGTTTTATTTTGTTTTCGGCTCCAGTCTGAACTTTCGTGATTTCGCCGCTCGAACCGCGGGGGAGTATTAGAGAATAAGTTAGTCGACCAAGCCCGGTCTGTGGGCTTATGGTCCATTAGAGTTAAGGTTATCACGTCTTTGTAATCTATAAATAGTGGTTAATAATAAAGTTACACCTACGGGTTTATTTAATGTTCAACATGGAGATTATTATGAAAACTAGAATCGGCTGTATTCATGTTAAATGAGAGTATTTGATCGCGAAACATCAAGTGCATATGATGAATTCGTTTTGAAAACATCATCAATGTTTGCTGTCACAATTTAAGCTCTAAACAATGCACACGTAATTTATGTTAAGGCTGGATTACCTAGTTTTTGCGTTCATCTGACTTATGTGATTCTAAGACAATTACGAGCCTACTTTTTATAGCTTATATTTTTACGACTTAAGGTTATGTCTTTTTTAATTGCATAAAATCAATATGATAAGCTCATAAGCAAAAAACCCTGATCTTATCGTATATTCAAATATCAATAAGCCAATAAGCTAAGAAAACAAGCTAAACCAAAAATCCATTTATTGAAGGCCAGTCTTATTATAATGCATGTTGTGTTAAGAATTATCGTTATTCTAGAGTATTTAAAGTAGGGTTTTGCTATTTTTAGCCACAAGGGCTACATTTAATAATAAAAAAGTGATACATTTGATCGGTTGAGAGTAGTTAAATGCAGATGGTCGGTTGTTTATTTCAGAGTACAAGTAATTATTGCATTTTTTGATATTTTAACACGGGTTTAAGGTATTAAATAGCTACATACTTTTTCAAATCTACTCATATAGTATGTGTAATGAATTTATCGTTTGTATCATACCCAAGCTTTTCATTTCGTGTTAATATGGTACGTGTACCGAATTTTCCACCGTATTAACAGCCTACATGCTTACGTGTCTGCCAACTTACAAAAATGTAACTGTTGTACATTTGGATTGCTGACGTGTATACCTCATTTTCTTTATATACAAACATTATGCCTTATTTTCTAACCCTAAATTTTCCCCTCAAATACAAACCTTAAATCCTAAATCAATTAAAAGATGTCTTCATCATTCCTTACATCCAATTGGATCCGACCTATTTTCCACCCATTGCTTTTGTGAGCTACCTGTTGTTGAAAGAACGTCACGAACTCCTGCAAACCCAGCTAAGCAATTTCTTTGCTGCCCTAATCCTAGTGTAAGCCAAAGCATTGCTCTTTTGGTTATTTTTATTGTTTTAATTTTAATTTTGTTTTGATTATGTCACTTTTAGGATTCGGGCCACCAATGTAGATTCTACTACTTTCTTGATCCTGAAATACGCTATGGTTACTATAAAACTGAGATGCATAATCTTTATACTCAATTCCAACAAGCAAGAAGAGAAATGCCCAAGTACAAGAATACACCTATAGGTCTAGAATTCATGATTTGGAGTTGGAACTGAATGACAGAACAATAACTGGTGATTGCTACAAGAAAGCAGTTGTCCTTTTTATTATGGTGGTGTTTGTTATGTATTTCCTTATCAACTGAATGTTGTGGTAGTTTTAGGGATGGTTTTTGGGAATGTTTTTTCTAGTTCTAAGCTTGTTATGTAATGGTGTTAGGGTTTAAGCTTGTTATGTAATTGTATTAGGGATGTAATCAATGTTTCTTATGTAATGGTTTTATGTAATGTAATGAAGCTCTGTTTAATGGAAATTGTAGTATTTTATGTCATTGTTTGTGTTGTTCTTTACTGCAAGTCAATTGGGTTAAAACAGACAAGTGAAATAGGTTAAAAGATAAGTCAATTGGGTTAAAACAGACAATCATAAATAGACAAGTCAAACAACATGCATAACACTATAATCCATAACATTAAATACCGAGGTTCGTCTTTAGGATATAAACAAATTTAAATTTATAAAGTTCGAATTACCGGTCCTAATTAACAACACATAAGGGCAAGTATGACCCGTCCGTTTGTAGTAGGGGTTTGTGGTAAATAGATATCGTCCCAAGATAAATGTTTAACTAATGTAAATGACTCAGATAAAACAAATAGGTTTGTCACACACCTAATTACCATATAAATTTTTGTTGTGAAAATAAGCAATGTTAATAAGTACTTGTGTAAAAATAAGCAAATAATCATGTAGTGATGATGGATATGTTTTTGGTGAAAACATGAGTTTAATTGCACAAATCTAGTGAATGCGTTTGCTAAGTCAATTGGTCATATCATGAAAAACACATGTATATTGGTTTGGATAAATGAACTGTTTCGACCTATGAATTGTTATTAAAAACCAAGTTTATTAAGATTCATTTGTGTGAAAATATGATTACCAAATTCGTTCATATGGGTTCTTTCAACCTATACCCATGATTAAACATTCTTACAAGTCTATTTAATTAGTTATTCCCGTGGCTGTCAATCACAAGAATCCAAACATGTTCGTGCACTAACCGTTTTAGAATAAATTATTAAGAGAAATCCTTTCAACCTTTAAATCCCTTTTTAATTTACCAGCTAATTAATTAGAACATGTTTTATTTGTCTAAACAAACTTATAAAGAAATCCTCAATTCATAATTAAACCATCATCCAATCATCATACATAATAATTCATATAATTCCCACGCAAATAGAAAAATCTACTCCATGGTTAATTTATTGAAACACAAACCATCATCACAATTCATAAGATTCAACATCATAATAAAAATAAGAAAGTACCTAACCATTCGATTGCAAATAAGTAAGAAACATGAAGAGTTAGAGCACCCCTCTAGCCTCCAATAAATCAAAGTATCTAAAACACCTAAGAAATGATTACCCAATAGTCACTTCCAAGCTTTGAGCACCCTTCTTGAAAATTGCAGAAAATCTTCTAAGTCTTTTGGGAGAAATAATTTTGTTCAAGAGCCTAATTTGATGGTAAGATTACTTGTTTGTTACAAAGGTTCAAGGGTGTTGTATTTATGCTTTTCTTGATCCCCTATGGCAGGTAAAAACGTCCCTCACTCTTAATGATAGAGAAATGATCGGACTCCACTTAATTATGGGTGTTAAAAACACTTTATGCAACTTTTCAACTCAGATGGCATAATGCCTGTGGCATTTTTTTAGTCGGCGGTCAAGGATGCCCGCGGCTAAGGTCTTAGCCCGCGGCTAGAGCCTTTCTTGTACTTTTACTTTTTTGACTTTTTGGCTTAAACTTGCACACAACTTGTATAAACTTCACCCTTCATCTTTAGCTTTCTTGGCAACTTTCTTTTATAATTGGGAACATATTTTTATTGATTTATTTATCGTTCTTGGTCTCCCCAAGGTCTTTCACTTTGGCGGAATCTTCATTGATGCATGTATTGTTAATTTGACATCTTTTCTTTGCTTTTCTTTATGCATTGTACCTGAACCTGAATTAATCTTTTGATATCTTTAAGTGCAAAATATTCATAAATACAACCAAAAAACGTGCAAAAATATATAAATAACGCTACTAAAAACAAATAAAAAATAAGCGTTATCATATACCATAACAAAAGACACATAAGTTTGTGGTCCAATCACATGCTGGTGTATTGTTTAAAGACAAACTAGTTGGAAAGACAAATAGACATAGTTTAAAGACCCACTACTTAGTGTTTCACAAAATACATTGTTTAAAGAAGGACTTTTTTAGTCTGATATATCAAGTGATGTATCTGGTTGTTATCTAGGACCATTGGGGTCTTATTTCTTCCTCTTTTGATTCCTTATCCTCTCAGATGGTCCCTTAAATCCATCAGCTCATCTCTTTCTATAAAACTCCCATCCTTTTTGCCTCCTCAAGAACCCTTTTAGCATCCTTTCTTCTAGCTTTTCTTTCTTCTGCTTCATTCATCTCTGCAAGTGCAGCAATTTTAGCATTAATAATTTCACCATCCATACTCTGCCAAATGGAATAGAAGTTCGAGCTGCAACATTTGGATATGAAACAATTGGATCTGCAACAATAAGATCTAAATCATACATGTTATTCCATAATATTTTAGAGTCTAGTGAAGCTCTGATTTGAAGATGGATCTGCAACATTTGTATTTGAAACATTTAGATATGCAGCATTTGGTACTGTATGTGGATCTGTATTTGGAACTCTATGTGGATTCGTACTTGCATCTACATTGCTTTGACCAGTACCATCATTTGGTGGGTTGAATGGCTCATATGGAGCCTTTTTACTTTTATTACCAGGTTTCCTTTTCTCTTTTTGTGGTTTTGGTCTTGTTTGGTTGTAACATCTTGCTTTGTTATGCCTTTTCTCCTAATAATTTGTACAAGTCATGTGCCTACCAGCCCTAGACACTTTATTAACATTATTAGTTACATGCTTTATCTTATTCTTCCTAGGCCTACCTAGCATAGTCCTCTTCTTGTGAGGTAGTGGTGGTGGTTTGGCAGACTTTACCCACATTAAGCTACCACCAGCTGGTCTAATAAAATGACTATATTTATCCACCAACATCTGTTTGTTAAACCAACTGGACACTACAATACCGGCATCTTGATTAAGGAAACTATACGCAACCACTGCATGAACACAAGGTGTGCTAGATAAATCCCACCACTTGCAAGTACATGTCTTTGTAGTCAAATTTACCCCAAACCCTTCATCTGCTTTCCTAACCTAAAATTCCTGATGCCCACTAGGAAAAACAACCCAAAACCTTTGGTTTTCTTTTAGTTTCTCTAGCTCTTTTCTATTGGAAGGACAAATACTATCATTTAAGTTCACAGACTTTTGATTCATAGCAAATAGTATTTGCGTTAAGTATACCCTAATTTCTTCTAGCATTGTAATTATAGGTTTACTTCTAGCAAATCCTATAGCACTATGGTATGATTCTGATATACCATTTTCAAAAGCAGCACAACTCTTATCCATTTGAAAATAAGCTCTACATGTCTTAAGGTCCCTTTCCATTAACCAATCAAAGGCAAGTGGTCAATGTTTTTTATCAGTTTTATTTTATGCTTAAACTGTACCTTTAATGTAGATGATGCAGCACCCAAGAACAAAGTCTTGTAGTGTAGTTCATTCCTTTTCTTTTTGAAATTTGCATAAATGTGCCTTGTACACAGTCTATGCTCAGCATGTGGTAGTAATTCTATAACTGCCATAATTAGACCCTGTTGTGTAGAAGTTGTTAGAAAGACTGTTGTCCATAACAATTAAAATAAAAGAACATAGTAGGCTAAATAATACTTTTTGACCATCTGAAAGGATTGTCAAATATGCTCCAATGACAAGATTAAAGTCATTACACAAGTTACTAAGAAATCATAACAAATTCTCAGGGTTTTCAATGTTTACCACTCCCCAATCCATTGGAAACATTTAGTTGTTAGCATCTCTTCACATAGATGTCAGCAATTTACCTTTGCAAGTGGCATTTAAAAAATAGCTATCTAGTCTAATGACTCTTCTACATGATCCTCTCCATCTATCTTTCACATCTATGTAATACAAGAGACATAATGTAGAACATATAACAGACATAATCATTATGTGTTTAAAATTTGATAAAAAATTATACCTTTGTAGCAAATGTACATCCTTTTGTATTGAGTTTTCTCATCATCCATAGTGTCAACATCTAACTGAACTGATGAACCAGAGTTGGTGGCCAAGATCTGATCTTTGTAATCCTATAACCTTTCATAATGGTTTATGAGTCCTCCTTCATGATCTTAAACTGCCTTCTGCCTTGCCCTTTTACATCGACTAACACTTAGATTAATCAAAAACTTCTCTAAACATCTGCTACCATCCGCCTATACATAATCCTATCAATTTTTATCACTTCTGCTACAAACTGCTTTGCTATCCACTTGTAAGTAACCAATGTCCCCAAATTAATTTTTTTTGAGAATGTGTGAGTATGAATCAAGGTTTTAATTGGAAACTTGTCTCATTTTGCATCTATCCTGTCCATAATCTAAATGAACAACTTTTCTGTGATGCATCAGCATAAGGTGTGGCCTTAGGTGTCTTGGGTGATTTAGGTGTCTTAGGTGATTTAGGTGTCTTGGGTGACTGAGATTTCTTAGGTGACATAGACTTACCCTTAGGTGACTTGCTCTACTTAGACTTAGAGTTACCCTCAACTACCTTTTGTTTTCCTTTCGGGCTAGCACACCTACCTTCTTTCAAATCTCTTCCACACAAAACTAAAATAATCCTATAATCCTTCCTTCTATACCATAATTGATATCCATTAGCAACCTCATAATTGATCAAACAATCTTTAAGCTAATCTGCGTGCTCAAATTTCATGCCCAATAATGATGCCATCTGATTCCATGGTAAATTAGGGTTAAGAACAGGATAGGAAAACCCTTCTTTTACCTTAAATCTGTTATCAATAGAATTATTCTCAACTTCAGCATCCCTTGAACTACTAGAATTTGTATCTAAGTTAGTCTCAACATCTTTATCACTCATGTACTTACCATCAACTAACTTATTTAGAAAACTGTCATTAAGTCCTATGTTTCTAATATCTACATCTTCTTCATCTACATGGTCTTTTTTTTTAACGGCAAAATTTTATTAAACTAGCAAGGAGCTAGCACAAAAAAGAAAATTACATGGAAATTAAGAGAGGGTTCTTTAGCCAATTCTCCCATGAAATCACCCCTTTACATCTATTACTACACCAAAAAAAAGAAAGCGAAACAATATCGTTAATAATCTTCGATCGCGAAGGGGGGTTAGCTTCAAAAATGAGACGATTCCGAAACACCCAAATGGACCACCAAGCAGTGTAAAAAACACCTTCCAATAAGTTCTTTCTATTAGCAGAAAGCCTAACCGAAAAAAACCACAAGCTCCAATCCAAAAAGGAATTCCACACAAGCCGATCTAAATCCCACCATCTGCCAATATACCTTAGAACATCATGCGCCATCTCACACCTAAAGAAAACGTGATGAACGTCTTCCTCGAACAAAGAACACATCGAACACGTGACCGACTCCAAACTAATGCCTCTACGAACAAGATTAACCTTGGTAAGAAGACAATCTCTCATAGCTCTCCAAGCAAACACGTTAATTTTGATAGGAATGTATTTCACCCAACGAGTAGGTTCGGTCCAAGAAGGCAAGAACAAATCATCAAGGTTATTACGAATAATTTTAACACTAAACATACCATCACCAGAAAGCTTGCAAACCCACCGATCCTTCGAAGATGAAAGGCACACCGACTCCATAAGCAAGGAAAGATCCGAGAGCTGTTGTTCTTCAATGCCACCCCTCACCATTCTACGAAAAGATCTATCAATTGGACTAGCCAATACCAGCCACTGAAATAAGTTCTAAACTAACAAATTCTGATATATCCTCCATTTCAATTTGATCATCTAATTCTTCATCTACTACCTCCCCAGTAGGAGTTACACCCTCAACTATAACATCATAACCATGATGTCCAACATAAAGTTCAACTTTGCAAGCATTATCAAAAGCTAATTTGACAAAATTGACTAATCAACATCATTCCTTAAAGGTTTCAAATGTTTACCAATATCTTGTTTAGGAGCACATAAATACATACCGTGAACAGGAAAAACACAACATTCCCTGACTATATGAGTTTTTCATAGTTGCAACATCAACATCACTGTCGTTACATACCAACGGATCATAAAAAAAGTGCCTTCGTGATGAACAACAATGGATATCTTCTTCATGATTCGAGTTAATTCAGGTTATATTGGATGTTTCATCAATTAGGGTTTAGGTTTGATTTAGGGGAAGATAAATGTGTTAGCGTTTTTTTGTTTAAAGAAATGATATAAAAATATATTAAGTTATACACGTCATACTTTTAAGTAACTAAAAAAAATTACACGTCACAGTTTAGCAAAATGCTAGCCGGCTATACCAGTAGCCGGTAACAATGTGACCATATCGACACGAAATGAAAAGCTTAAGTATGATACAAACAATAAATTCAGTACACGTGTCATATGAATACATTTGAAAAAATACGTGGCTATTTAATGCATAAAACCCTTTTAACAATAGCGTTAAGTGCTACGAATAACAAATTTTTTAAAATAAAGTTCTTACGCTTCTAAAAAGTAATACGACACTATCACAAAATAAAAATAATAAAAATCCTCAATACTGAATAATCAAACTCCACTAGACCACTAGTTATGCTAATCCCCTCTTTATATTATACTAACATGTTATCCGCGTAAAGCAGCAGTTTATGGGGCACTAAAAATCAAAATACTAAAAATTAATAAAAATATATCAAAATGAATTTTGAATTAAAGAGCACAAAAAATTAAAAAATATGATGAAATACATCATAAAAAAATAAATAGATAAAAAGATATTTCAATTTAAAAATAAAAGTGATTTTTTAATTAACAAGTGACACATGTCACTTTAAGATGTGGCTCCCTAAAATGAGATGAATGAGCAAAATTGCACATCCTTATATTTTCATAATAAATAAGTTTAAAAGTCTGAATATTTCACCCTTTCTAAAAATAAAATGTCCTAAATACTTTATAATATATATTATCTACTAGTATATATTAAGATCAGCTTATCTTCTACTGTGATTATAGAAAACATTACTTTGTGACACTCCTAAATTGTACTTTTCATTCACAAGCGTGCAATTTGTTTCTGAATTATAATAAGTAAAATAATGAAATCACGTGATGGTAGTGCCATTGGCTTAAACTTACTAATTTCTACTTATAATTAACCTCTAATTATCATAGTGATTGCTGACACGTCAACACCTTTGAAGCTAAAAATTTCCGATGACACTTCAGTAAGAAATTTGATATGAGGATGGACATTTGTAAGATATATTGTGAGATAAGTGGTATAGGTATGAAAAAAATTGCCGTTAAAAAAAATAGGATGGAATTTGAAAGTTTGTATCATATAGTCAAACGTTAACAAGTACGCGTGTTATAATAAAACATGAAGGGAAGTGAAGTAAGTTGCTATTTTATAGCCAAAAGCCTATTGTAAACTACTGTAAAATATATTTTTTTCCAGACTAAAGTGTCGTTGCCTAAAATCGTTTAGAAGATAAGTGTGCAGTGTGAAAATTTGTCTATAAAAAATAGAAATGCAGGATAAGAAAGGCTAACAATATGAAGACTCAAAAAGCCACATATGCTTATAGATATTGGAAGATTTAAAATCATGCGAGGATATTATAATTTGTCCACGTTATGATGTATACTAAGTTAGCGACATTTTAGGGTTAATGGCCTCTAAATGTATTATAGTTGTCATGATTTCCTTCTGTATATATCAAACAATTTTTTTTACTATTCTATGTACTAAACTTGTATTTTTAGTATTTTTTTGTGTATTATATTATGACCATTTTTCCCCTCTCGGGATTAATAAATTGTGAGCAAAATGGTTATAACTCTACCAATTTTCATATACATGAAGTGGCCAAGTTGATAGAATATGATCAAGGAAATGTGAGAGGTGACACCTTCTCTTGGAGAGGCCTTTACCTAGATTTAGTCTGTTTGGTGAGAACTCAAAATCTGTAAAGTTAATCGGTTAGAAAATTAGTAACCACATTCAGATACATATGTTCGAAGAAACTTGTAGAACCAAAAGATTCGTTTGTAATACTATAAGAATTAATTTTCATGCTATAATTTGGTCTACAAGATTTGTTTATTCTTAAGAAGGTACTTCACGATGCATTTTGTATAGGTGATTAATTTTCTTCAACTATTCATCAAGCTAAATGTTACAATTCTTAGGGTGGGAGGAGTGGAATGGAAAAAGAGTACACGTTAAGTTATATGTTTTTCTCCGGTAACCATGATTTTTGACTTTTTGGCCAACTAATCCATTGAGTTTGAACCTACCGACACACAAACCTAAACATGGTAAAACTCTCCATTTCCAAAATGGACTTCAGGAAATAATGCTAAAAGAGTAAAAGCCAAACCAAACAATCCTTACTTAAATTGTTGGACATCATAATATTATGATCTTTCTAAAATGTATTGTGGGAATAAAGTAGAGTACATGTTTTTATATATCCTTCACTTTCTTGGTACAAAATGACAACTAGTTTACCTAGACTTTAAAGTACAATTCCAACCAAGTGCATATAAAACATCTCTTACTTTTCTTAGTATAATGAAAGCAGTGTTTCATATATTTACAATATCCTAGCTTTCTGATGATAATCTTTTTAGTCTTTTGTGGTCCGGAAACGAGAGATCGAATTCTTTTGCAACGCTTTACAAGTCGTTCGTGGTCGAAGAAGACAATAAAGAATTATTCATGCTGCTTTTCTTAGTCCTTTTGTGGTCCGAGGTAATGCTGGAGAATCTTTACAAGGCTGAACATGATGGGATAAATTATTAATTTGTAGGTGTCATGAAAAAATGAAGCAAGTAATATAGTAGAAAAAGAGAAGATTAATTATTTTCTACTTACCTATGAAAGACTTGTCACATGGGGCCTTATTCAATAATAAAGTGGTTCAATTCAATCCATGGAACAAAAATGTGTGATCTTAGTTCAAATTTAGTACGATTTTACTGATATTCTATACAAGCGTTACTAATTTAAGTTTCGAACCAACTTGACAAAAAGTCTAGCTCCGCCCTTGCTTAATAAGGATAAATGAAGTCGAAAGTATCTAAACTCATACTTGATCATTTTTATAAGCGCGCAAGACTAATCTGAAAAACTGTTGATAACACCCAACTTGCACTTTCGACGCAATAATGGCACCCTACATAGACATCATGCACGTTCAAAGTAGTGTAAATTTGCTTAGTGTAATGTTACGATCCAACTGTGTAAGTTATACGTAAACATGAATACATATGCTGATATGCATATTGCTATGCGAACACCTTTCTTCTTAGCCAACTCCGATGGCAATAACCGCATTTGCTGTTTGAGTCAACTGGTGTTCTCCCTACATAGGTTTATCTATAATATATAAAGATTCAGTCTTTTCATTTAATGTGCAAGAGTTGTTTATTAGTGTGCAAGAGTTCTCTGTTAGCTTCAATGAAATCCAGGTTACTGTTGGGTTTTTACAACTATTAACCATTAAATATCACGAGTACGCAGCGGAAAACATAGATCACGTATAGAATATGTAATTAACAAAGGGATCAAGAACGCGTACCTTTTAGCAATTAACGAATACGCCGTCTTAAATATACGCGTATGTATAATATTAAATACCACACAAACTAATTAAGTTACCAAAGTAGATAACCTCTATAGTGTGCATACACTACACGTCACCGAGATACGTTAAGATGCTAGTCCTTCCTTCATGAATAAAACAACCCAACACTTTATTCTTCTTTTGTTCTTGTCGTCACACGATCCAAAGAAACCCTTTATGTTTTGCTACTGATCGAACATCACAAGACAAAAGAACAGATATATATGTGTTACGGTATGCATGCATATAACATTCCATACACATAATAATATTCATGCATGAATACATGCGTTGAATACTTTCCATGTATTGAAGGATCATAGTTATTAAGGATGGTATGTGTCGATTGACATTTGATATCATATATCTCTCATATATTCGAGGCAAGGGGTTTTATATATAGAATAAAACTTGTTCTCCAAGTCATGCTCAAACACCTCCTCTTGTTTGCTAGAAACGACACTCGGACCCCTCCTTCTTTTCTTGTTGCGACCATATAATTACTTCGTGAAATATATTAATATAATTAATATACTATTAATATATTAATTACATTAATTAATGTATCATCTGTGTATACGTGTGTGCCCCCATATTAATATAATTAATATACTATTAATATATTAATTACATTTATTTATGATATGGACATATCCCAACAGCTCCCACTTAGACATGTCATAAATAAATATTAACAACATTGGTAAGCGTCTAACAACACGCCAATGTTCCTAGAAATACCTGAGTGTACTTCATAAAGTCACAGTTAAATGATTTAAATATTTACAGTTCCTTTGTTTCTGATACCGTGTTAAAAATGGATATGGATCTAAGTCATTCCATTATTTAACGATTCTGTTTCTCGTATATATGATTAATCATGATTACCAAAAATCATTGAGACATATCTACCTGAGTTTTTGGGTGCGG
>BQNB010010787.1:0-17495 GCA_026074375.1 Tanacetum coccineum | reverse complement strand
GAACAAATATCCTAGACATGTTCAACAACCTTAAATCACAAAAAAGCAACAATATTAAAATATACCGCAGCTGTGTAGTATTGAGTCGGCAACTGCACCCACAACAACAACAACAAAATAAGACAATGATCATATACATAATTTTAAAAACCGAAAACATAGTACAAAACATAAAAAGATTTACCGTAGCAGGTTCAAGAAGACAACCCACAAGATTAAACACATCCCTGCACCATTTTAAATAACAAAAAATCTAAATTAACTTTAAAAATAAAATAAAAAATACATACAAATATAACATAAAGTTTGACTAAAGCATTACCCTGCAACCCAAGTGAGGAGAAAAATAAGTGAAACACCATGACTAGATTTAGTACGAAAGTTGGTGATAATTTGTGGGATTTCAGCAACACCCCAACAAACAAGACTTACAATACCTAAACCAAAAGATATATCATCACTAAGATTGCATAAACAATCTTTAAAATACTTGCTAACCCAACCAACACATGGTTTATTTTGTTCAACACAATATGATAACGTGTTAGTTGTTAAAATGTTGCTTTTCATGGAGAACAATTTCATATCTTTAAAGGGTTTTAGCTATTTGACCCGGATTTGTGTGGGATTTTGTGTATGCATATAAAAATATTTATGCTGTGCTAAGTTTAAGAAGGTTGAAGAAGGAGATATATGATAGTAGTAGTTGTAGTAGAGTTGTGAGAGGTTAGTAAGAAATTACGAAAATAGCCTTGTGTATGGATTTTGGTGTAAAAGTAAATACCACTAAGAGTCAAGAGATTGAAAAGTTTTGTGGTGGTCCTTGAGTTCTGCTCGATTTAATCGGTTCACGCCATATTTATAGCCAGCATTGTTTTGTTTTGTTTCATTTAATAACTTTTTTTTGGGAAGTAGGAGTTTTGTTTTAAATATTGCAAGTAGCATATTCGGTTATGCTGTTTACAATGGAATCAAAACATGTTTCGTTAGATTTATAATATACGTATATTTTACTTCAAAACTGATATAGATTCTGACTTAGGGTACTAATGTTGGTGCGTATCGTAAGTAGTTATATAGTAAGGAGTTGGGAGAGGATTAGAGAATATCGAATATGAAATAAGTTTACTCATAATTATCGGAGTATCATGGACTCCTTCGTTTATCTAAAAAAGAAACAAATTCAATGGAAAAGTAGGTTTAATGGATTAACGTTCAATTTAGTGTTAATGAGTTAAAAAGAGCAGACACTCGTTTATGAATGAAAAAACCTAAAGGATCAAGTCACATTTTGTGATGTGATGATACTATACAAAAAGCTGTAATATGTCTTGCTTGTTCTATCCGGATGTGTATTTGGCTTAAATTAAAGCATTTTAGATTAACACTTAACGGACACACAAGCAATGGGCATGTAATCAATTCAGTAATATCATCAAACTACATACATCATCACAAGAGCTTAAAAAAGTAAAGCAATATGTAAATATCTAAGTTTGTTAGGATAGCCAAAATTAGTCAATATGTAGAGGTGTTTCTTTTTCTCTTATTACCACTTATTGTGTGGGCCCAACCCTTAATGTCTCTTAATTGAAAGACTCATTAAAACTAGAGTCTCCTCAATAAGTGGTTAGTTAAGACATTCCTCTATTACCACTTAATTTAGTAAACACCTAGTTAGCTTTTATTTTTTTTTTGAAAAAAACAAACTTTTCGTTCAAATAAATCTTTTCTGATCAAATAACAAACTCTCATAATCTCTCCTAACAAACACAATAAATTGTGTCATTTTTCCGATCAGTTTGTCAAGTTTTTTGGGTAAAAAGTTTTTCCGGTAAATTTATTATTTTGAAAAACGATTTAGCATAATGGATGTGGGTGAATCTCACATCTCAACCCGTACATAGGCGAAAACTAACATAACAAGCACAACTACTCAATAGGAGGATACGATTATAACTAGATTAAAAATAATATATTTCTTCTTTCGACCACGAACCGTGATATCTAGCTCATCACAAATTGCCTGACGGTTTTCAGACATGTCATGACTTTCATAAAGATGATCATCATAAAGGTCGTAATCATCCTCCCGTTGTGCTGTCTTTCATTGTTCCAACAAGCTATTAGTACCATAACCATTGTTAGTGCCAGATCCAACAAGCTATGAGTTTGTCAAGTTATGATCATCAATCACATCTAAATTCAACCAAATTTCAATATTCTTCAATCATAACTCAACAATTGGTGATTTTCCCCTAAAGCAAACGTATCCGAGGCTGTATTTTTTGGAATTAGACAAACATGTTAGTGCGGCTTCAAAGTTGAGAGCTAATTCTCTTATTAGTTCTTTTCGGCGGTCTCCTCGAAGTGGTATTGAAAAAGAGCAACTTCTTCTCCTTATCTCTAATACTTCTTCTGTTATTCTTCCTAATATTAGTGATAGATGGTCTTGGCTGTTAGATCCTTCGGGCGACTTCTCGGTAAAATCGACACGTGAATTTATTGATGATTCCATGCTTCCGAAGACGGATGTTCCTACAAGATGGGTCAAATCTATTCCCATTAAGATTAATATTTTTGCTTGGAGAATTTCTTTGGATAAGCTGTCTACTCGGTTGAATCTTTCTCTTCGAGGCCTTGACATCCCGTCTATTATTTGCCCTCTTTGTAGTATTGCTGTGGAATCAACTTCGCACCTCCTTTTCTCTTGCCAATTGGCTCGTCAGTTAATGATTAAGGTTGTTCATTGGTGGGAATTAGAGTATCAAGACTTTCACTCATATGAGGATTGGCTTCTTTGGTTCAAAAATCTCAGAGTTTCCAAGCGGCTCAAGGATGTGTTTGAAGGCGTTTGTTACATTTCTTGGTGGGTTATTTGGAAGTTTCGCAATCAAGTTTTATTTGGGATCAACTTCCCTCGTTTAGATCTCCTTTTTGACGATATTGTTCGCTTGTCTTTTCATTGGTGCTCTAGTCGTTGTAGCTCAAATTTTGATTGGAACACTTGGATGAAAAATCCTAGTTCCATTATTTTGTAATCTTTTTCTAGCTCCTTGCTAGTTTTTATATAAAATGCCGTTAAAAAAAATAGTAAATCAAATCTATAAATCACAAATTTGATTCACAAATCATTGCTAAAATAGAGTTATGGTAATGATTCATTAAATTTGTATAGAAGATTCAGTTTTGTACTTATATCGCAAAATCGAGAGATTTTTAACATTGATTCGGATTTTTTTTACACATTTTGGATTATAATCACATTAAATTGAGTTTTACGCTTAAAAAACTTGAATCAAAGTTAAAAATCTATCATTTTTGAAAACTTTCTTAATCTTTTCAAAATAAAAACTTTCTTAATTGATCCGAATTATATATATAGGATAAAGATCAAATAAAAAGACAAATATTCGTGAGAAGGATAAAAAGATTTATTTTTTTAAAAACACAGGGGCAGGGCCATCTAATGTATTGGGCGTGTATAGAAAGTCAATCCGAAGTTTGTTGGTGGTTTATGTGCTTCATATACACAGGGGCCAGGGCACATATCTCAATGTTTTGGCATTTAGATATCTGGGACCAAAATATGAATAGAGCGAATCACTTTGCGTTTAATTAGATAGCTCACAAAACTTAATAAATATACTCAATTTTCTCCGGAAACGACGTCGTTTCCCCCGATATGCTACAGTACTCGGCCCATTGGGCCCCCACTTTGGGCCGGCCCATATTTTTTTTTTTTTACTTTTTGTTTAACTAGGTAACTTTAAAAAAAAATGTTTTGCAATTTCATACATACATATAAATATTTGTGAGTAGCTACCCCCTTATATACATTGGTCATAATCCTACAAAAAGTGGCCAAAAAATACAAAGTCTAAAAATTCAACCAAATCTGTTGACTTGGTGTAATAAAACAAAATACACATAAAAGATACCCTTCTTGTTTTGCTAAAGCGAGTATTTGATGAGCAAAATTTTTTATATTCTTTGGTATGAAATATTCTTTTGAAATTTGTTTGTAATGCTTAAAATTCCACATAATACACCCCAAAACTATAATCCACATTACTAATAGAGTTTCATAATTCCAATATATAGTAATTCTTTATTTCTTAAAACAGATAGTTACTACCCTAACTTGTGTTTATCATTAAATCTAGTAGTAACTTTTCCAAGACAATTGCCATCTTAAATGCATTAAGGTAAAAAAAAAATGTATAATCAACATTCTACTCATCAAAATATGCTTTAAAAGTACAATAAAACCCAACCAACCATATTGACTATAGTTGTGCTTCTTGGTTTGTTTGGACTATATCAGACACATTCGATGATAATGTAATGTCTACTCTTGGTTTTTTATTTTTTAGAACGGCAAGTTAGTTGTTAGTGATTCGAGCTCACAGTGACATCCAATTGGACAGTATGCAAGTCTCAAACATTCGCCTTAGATGATAAACCCCACTCTTTTTTCGCTCCTGAAGGAAACCCCCACGACGAGGCTTGAACCCAAGACCTCTCGCATGTGGTAACAACCTCCCCAAGGTTACCTTTGGTGGCCATGGTTGTCTACTCTTGGCTTGTTAAATGGTACATATTGAAGATACATTGAATTCTTAGGGGGTGTTTGTTTGGGCTTATGAACTTATTTGATTTCGGCTTATATTTCATAAGCTCTAATTTTTCGGCTTATTTAGAGACTTGAGGGCTTATATAAGTTTATTATGATATGATAAACTCATATAAGCCCATAAATCTCAAAATAAGCCAGAAAATTGGGGCTTATGAAATATAAGCTCATAAGCCCACATATAAGCCGAAACAAACACCCCCTTAGTTAACCCTTTTGCTAGATGCGTTGCTTGTTTAACTTTTGCATTGGCGTTTAAATGTTCTTGGTCTTGGATAAAACTAAATACAAATACAATATCTCAATACAAATTGTTTTCACTAGTTTAATCAACCCTGTTATTTATATTAACACTTAACCACCTAGTTGCCCTCCTAAACAGTATTAAAGGGAGTCGTTTAAGATGAAAAAATTAAAAAAGAAAAAATAAATAAAAAAAAAAATTAACTTGTGATCTTAATATCAATAGTTCCCTTACTACAACAATTATGGTAATACCGTTGAGAATTTTAAGTTTACAATCGGACAGTACCACATTACAAACAATACAAGATAGAATCAAACTTACAACTTCCCAAACCCATATTAACTTTGAACAATCTATTTCAGGCGGGTTTTCGCACAACCAAAATAACTACAAGTGCGTTCCACAAAAAAAATTGGTGATTATATTCTGTCTTATTAGAAATTTAACTTTTTTTTTAACGGGCTGAATAATATATTGAAAAACAAAAGTGTCTAGCAAGGAGACTAGAAATTAAAAGTACATATGAAATACAAAAATAAATGCATATTAAAGATGCAAATGGGTCTTTACTGAGTGGGGAACTTAAAGACGATTTGAAAAAAACTTTTGGAAAAGGAGGGATTCCGAACTAATCGGTTTTCACTCCGCCAAAAGAATTAAGAAAAAAAAAACAAATAAACCTAATCAAAACAAAAAACAACCCCCCGTCACCACGGAGGCGACCAACCGTTTTCACTCGATGTGGTTTTTGAAGAAAAGAAGAACGAGAAACCCCAAATACAGCCTAGAGAAAGAAGGTGAGACAGGGGGCGATAAGCCCATCCAACATTCTTGAAACAAAGCATTCAACAACATTTGTCCAAAGAAGCGGTCATAGAGGGAGCCAATCGTCCAGGATTAAAATCAAATTGCCTGTGTTAGATCCCAAGAAAACGAAGTAGAACGAATAATAAAAATTCACTTTTCCTCAACAGGTTTGAGAGTTATAAAAGTAACTCGATTTCAGAATCTCAAAGCCACCAAAAAATCGAGGTTAGAATTGATTGAAATGCCTGTGTTTTTTTCTTTAAGAGCCATGCCAAGAGGATAACCAATCTTTAAATGCCTCAAAAGATAAAGCTTGGACAAAGGGAATTTTGCCACCATTATTCCTCGAGCTTCCTGAATATCAGAAGCAAATATAATGCATTTAAAAAAAAAAATATGATTCGGCAGATTAAGAACGATGTTTAGCATTGCAAGAGGACAAGAAATAGCCGGAATATCCATTCTCCACGCAAAAAGAGATTCAACCTGTAAGGAAGTCGATCCAAAGACAATCTCCACATAAAAATATTAACCTTGCGGGGAATGACTTTGTCCCAAGAAGTAGAAGAAAGAGAAGGAAGAGTCTTTTGGTCGATAATATTACGAGCATCCTTTACCGTGAAAGTACCATTTGGGCCAACATTCCAAATACATGTGTCTTCGCTAGCTAAAATATTGAGTTGGCCAATCTCGTTCACGCATGTCGCGAAAAAAAAAAAGCCAGATTTCGAACACCAATATTGGTCTGGACCAATTCAATGCCATTGTCCATTAAATGGATACGGTTCGAATGATGAGGAAAATCTTTGTCTTAGATTCAAGGCGGTAAAGGACGATTGTACCTATAGAGAGAGGGGCCTCGCCAAACCCATATATCTATTCCAAAAATGAATTTGAGTTCCACAACCAGCATAATTAAATCGAAAAGAATTATTCAAACTGATACCTTTCGAGTGAAGGGAAGGTTTGAGGATCCAACAATGTTAGCCCACATGTACTTCTTGAAAACTGCAGCCATTTTATCAAAAACACCTTATGATCATGGAAAGCTTTAACAGACTTTTACCTATAGACATTTGGAGAAGTGAACAAATCCTCCGCACCATTTTTGGAAAGAGCAAGGTTAAATGCTTTAGGATACCAATGTTTAAACCTCCTTATCATAAGAAGTTAAGTTTAATAGGCCACTTGACCATGCCATTTCTTTCTTTGCCATCCTTTTGATTTCCTCCCCAAAAGGAGTTAGACCGAAATTCTTTCCCAAAATCATTGAGGACCGTTCAGGGGATTAAAAATTGAGAGATAATAGATGCCTGAGACTTCTAACACAGACTTGATAAGGTTCAGACGACCCCACTTTATAGGAAAAGGAGACTGCTTTCCAGTTGAGAGTCTCCGAGCGGGGAAAACGATCAATTTAACATCTTTCCAGATCCATGGATTTACCATGTTGGAGCCAAGATGAAGACCAAGATAATTAAAATGGTTATTTCTGCAATTCATTCGCGTTAACTAGCCTTTATTTAAACCTCATCCTCGTTAACCCCATACGTCAGATATTAATATGTGGATGTTAATCAATGAGCCCGTGTGCAAGATAGAAAAAACTTGACTTGTGGGATAATACGAATGATGTTGTCCAGATCTTAGCCGTTCTTGCCTGTAGTCTTAATCAATCTTCTGCAAAGGAAAAGATGAGAATTATTGATAGAATGAGTTATTAATATTTTATACATGATCAGTACCATTACCCACAATATCAGCGAAGGCATTATGAAGACCTTCCATGAACAAGAATGAAGAGAAAGGGTGATTATGGGGATCCCTTGGCTCCTTGGACGTAGGTGAAGAAGGTGTGTGCTCACTCACTATATCCCGCTCCTCAAAGGCCCACATCTATCATCTTGAAAATAAATTTAAAAAAAGATTTTCAACGTATAGGTCGATACCAGTGACAAGAATATGGGGCTCCTTGAAGATGAAAGGCAGTTTTCTGATCCAGAACAGCTATTTAAGTCCCAAATCCGAGACTCTATCGAGAATATGATTAAAGTAATTCTACTATGATAGTCATATTTCTTTCTCATAATCCAATTTAAAAATGAGAAGCTGTTTTCTTTTCTTTTTTTGTGCCATTTCTATGATTTCACTGTGAATGATAGGGCCGTCAGAAAATTTGAGTCCAGCATGGAAATAGAGGGGGTTTTATGATTGCTCTTTACTAACATCTTATCAATCACTTTAGATAACGGTTGCTTTAAATCCTTAGAATGATCTTATAGTGGTTGCCATTGACATATAGGACGAAAATCAGTGAGAGAGTATGATTGATTAAACTTTGGAATGAGGGTGAAAGAAGGAGGATTTAGCTCCATAATGCATATAACATGAGGCAAAGAGGAATTTGAATCCGTGCAGGTCCCTTTTAAAATGATGTCCTATATTTTTTCCAAAAGCAAAGAAAATCGTTAGGCACAGGAGCTTTTACTACTACACAATATCCAAACGGGCCTCTTGATTTCCTCATGAGTCACCAGTCTTTCAAGATAATCCCGATCCATGCTATTAAGGGTTTGAGAATATGGAAGGTTAGGGAACGAAATCTGGGAGTCTTGGGCTTGAAATTTGACTTTGTAAAATTGAAAAAAGCATTTTTGATCAAACTGGGGTCTGTAATCCAATCGCCTTCAACCAATATTTCTCATTGATCTATATGATTTTGTCCCTTTTCTGATTGATTAACCCATGAAAGAATTTAGTGTTTTCATCCCCTTCAATATCCCATTTGACCCGAGCTTTTCGGATGAGATCCATCGTAGCGAACTTATCTATGATTTCGAGCTCATGAAGAATATTAAGGCGATTCTCAATGTCAGAAGGCGAGGCAGAGCCCTCATCGATTTTCTTTTTAATGGAGGATAATTCCTAAAAGCTGCAGCTTTTTCTGTTTTCTCTCCATAATCTTGTTGTTGTTGTTCTATTGCTGAATCTTAGCTTTGAGAATACGGAACTTTTCATGACATTTGATAGGGAATCGGAAATTTTGGAGTCGAGCGAATCCCTTCGGATTTGATGAGATCGTCAAAAACTATCTCTCAAGGAGACATAATCTATACAATTTGAACGGAGAGGGGCCAAAATCCATTTGCACATGAAGGAGGATAGGGTTGTGGATCCTACCTATCCTATAATATAAAGGGCAGTAATCGATATGTCTAGGACGCAAATCAATCACACTTTCGAAATAGAATACTGAGCTTAGTACCTGCTTTATTCATCCAAGTAAAACAACGCCCTCAAATAGGGAGGTCAACCAAACCTGAAGCATCAATGAAAGAGTTAAAATAATCAGCTTCAATGTTATTAAAAATAGAACCAACCCTTTCTTGCTCATTCCTGACAGCGTTCATGTCTCCAAACATAATGTAGGAGCCATTATGATGATGCATGAAGTCTTGAAGTCTATTCCATAAGGCGAGCTTAGAGACCTGGTCCTGAGGACCATAAATATTCACCATGTAACAATCACCCACTACGTTTTTCCAATTTCCTTTGATAATAATGAAAGAATCATCGCACCAAATGGACTCCTTTGAGAAAAATATTAGGGTCCCCACATAGAGATGAGACCACCAGAACGTCCCTGATCAATACTGCCAAAATAATCCAATATAGGCAAAATTCTACCTCTTCATGGTTCCCCCAGTGTGCCTATAAAGCTCTAGATGGACGTCTGGGGGGAGGCGGGGTACTAAGGAGTTTTGGACACAAACTAGGGCGGGTGTTATAGCTATGGGATCCCGGGTGCCCTATCAAGAAGAAATTGGAGGCGGAGGGGCCAGCGGGAACAACTCACTCTTTTTGACAACAAATTCATTTATTTACCATGTGTACCCGATTCCATTGATCATTTTTATTTAGTAGTTCTTTTACAAACCTCTCAACATCATAAACAAGTGAGCTTTCAAACATCAATAATTTGAATAAGTCGTGTATGAGAGAAAACACCTTTGATATCTTTCTTCCTAAATCCTAGCAAATGGTGTGGAGCATTTACTAGGAGGGGAAGAGGAACTTTTTTGCATGAACCTCAGAATCCCAATAGGGGGTCGACTATTTTTAAATTCCAAAAGAAGATTCAGCCGCTATGGTGGCACTTCAGGGTTTTGACCTCTTTATTAATTAGCTTATTCCGCTTGGTGGCTGGATGAGGGGGGACTTCAAATGGAATATCTTCTTTGCCTTGTTTTTTTTTTCTCGTATGTTATAATTTTTTGTTCGGATCTTCATGATGATTATCATTGTTTTGAGATTGGTTTGAATGTATTCCAAACATCGTCAAATGATATGGTCATCAATGGACTCTAGTTGAAGTATCCACATCCTTTTTTATTGTCATATAGATGACGAATTCAATGTTGTCATCAATGATTTTTGATACACCAGAGCCAATTTCCTGTACGGGTGCCTCATTTAGCTCATTAATTAAATTTCAACTTGAACATTTTCATAAATTAAGCCATGAGATTTTTAGAAGGATACAAAGCCCTACCCAAGATCAAAGCCACTAATGTCCTTTCATTTTCACTAAGAAGAGAAATTTTCTTTGCTCGTGCCTTTGGGAGTGGGGAGGGTTGGGGATTCTTTTTAGGTATAAGTTTTGTTATTGCCCCACAGGAACAATAAAAGAGGGTTACGATTTAATTGGTGTCCTGATTTTCAAGCCAAATGAATACGTTCATCTATATAAAGTTTAGATGGAGGGTGCTTTTTTACCGAGTTATAGGGATTATTTTAAGGGTTTTGTTTTCTTAAATTTGGAGCAAGCTCGGGCGCATGAGGGGATTTGCAACCAAATCAATACCCACCAACATGATGATATGTTCATGTTGAAAAGCCTTCATTCCTAATATGGAGATATGTTGCTAATTGGAGGAGGCCCAATAATCTTCTCAGTTTCACAAGAGAGGGAGAGGTTGGTGGAAGGTGGTCTGCATACTGGGTTGAGTGGGCGATGGGAATAGGTTTAGTGTAGTTGACTAGATGGTGAGTAATCTGGTGGAAGTGATGGTAGTTAGAGGAGGTGCTAGTTTGGTGTCGGTTGCTCTGTTGCTTTGGTTCGCCTGGGCAATTTGTGTTGTCTTTAGTGAACAGACTATGTGTTCAATATAGGGAAAAAGTCATTTGAATGGAAGGGTTGTTTTTTCTTATAAGATTGAGTCGGAGTTTTCGTTGTTTGAGGTTTTGAATTTACGTTATAGGGTTTCGAGCGTTGCGTTTATCGGCAGGGGGTATTAAATAATTGTTGTTACTTAACAACGCCAAATGTAGATTTCCATAAGGGGGGAAAAGGTTTTCACGAAATAACTATCATTTGTTGATTCCTGAACGCCATATTGCTAATAATTTTGTTTTATTCTTTATCTTTTCTTAATTATATATAACAAAGAAACGGTTACTTACCCATTTAGATAGTTTATTGGCCAAGGATTACGCAGTCAACCAATCTGCAATAGGGGCCGCACACATGCAAAGTCCTTTCGAGAGGGAATTGCTTTTTAGGAGGCATGTTCGTCATCCGTTTATATGGAAGAACGGTTAGAAGAGTAGATAGAAGAGAAACTTTCTTGATCGTCATATTTGATAGGGCTTGTCCAATCGATTTTTGTGTTTTTTGTTTTCTTTTGTGGTAATCCTAAGTCCACCGTTGTGATCCGTTTAGATTTTAAATTGTTTTCCCTATGCTTGTTTTTAGATGATGGATGGATTCAATGTTAGGATTCGTGAGCGATTGATTAGATGATGGATGGATGGTGGTTTAAAGTTTCGAAGACGGATGAGATGGGTGGATTTGGGATAGATGATGGATGGAGGATGGATATGAAAGATTATTCCTTGCAATATGCTAGTAATAGTAAAACTTGTTAAACAAGGTGCTCCTAAAAGTTTAAGGGGCCTTTAAGATGAAAAAGTTACAAAAATAAAATAAAATATCATGTGATGCATTCAAGTTATATGATCGTCTTACCTCCACAAGGAATTGAAGTGGATATCTCTTATTTCGTACTATTAAATTTAACGTGTTTAAATCAATAGTTCCTATACAAGATAGAAAGTATAAAACTATGTGTGTACGCATGAACAGAAGGTCAGCAGTGAAAGTTAAAAGGTAGGTCGTAAAAATATATACGAGTATAATTACGTAGTACGGAGTAATATTTTTCCAACGAATGGTGATAAAAAGAATCATGTCATGAAACACAGCCCTTATTTCTCTTTTACAGTTTTACTGCCATTTACTTTGCTTAAACAGACCCGGAAGAATAATGAACTTATAGAGGAAGGAAGTACTGTAATAACAATGGTGTAAGTTTGCATTAATGAAACCCTCAACCAGCATATTCTCGATTGAGGAAATCCTTCACTTTAATTTTCTACCTGCAAAATCTTTCCTTAAATCTCTCAGGGTTTAATCAAATCATATCTCACAATAAATGATAACCACCCATGCATGCTTCTGCAACTCCATAATGAATGAAAAGAAACAGCTTGTCATCCTTCACTTCAATTCGTTATCTTCGGCAAAACATACTACCATATGCTTTGAAACTTAAGCAAGGTCGCAATGTATATACAAAGTCATCTCAAGAGAAGCCTCGAGTGGTGATCAATCATCAAAAGGGTTGTTTGTGTATGGTTGAGAAATCAAGTGTTATTACTCTTTTCGAGTTTATAATCCTAAAGCACGTAAAGCAATCGTGCCGAGAATGATCTTGGTATAAGTTCCTTGAGCCGAACTCAAGCTCACATAACTCTCTTGAGACTAAACATGACATTATAATAGAAACAGTACAACGATTATCCAAAAGTGAACATTTTTAAAATTATACTTACAGCAAGTATACGAGAACATATTTTGAATCGTGACCATTTCAAACCTTTTACTTGGCTACACTCAAAAGTTGTATTGGTTAAAAAAACATATTTAGAAACTTAAGGAATATGAAGATTACCTTGAGAAGGTGAATTGTATGATTTATTGTAAGGCAAAATAACACTTTTGGATACCTTCATGTTGTTGCAAAGGTGAGTCATCTTATCTTAACGACATTAATGGAACATTCTTAACGACGTTAAAGAGGCCGTAATGGAACATTCTTACAACGTTTTTATAGTGAACGAAAAGAGTAGCTCCGTAGCCGAAGATGAACCCTTATCTTAACACACAAGGTTTCAATCACTTCCTTTAAAAAACGGTGATTTTCGCCAGTTTTTTCTCTTTTTCCTCGCGAGGAAAAGGGAAAACAAAAATGGCGACTTCGCTTGTTTCCGACCTTTGGTCCGGATCTTCCGGAAGGATAGTAGTTATTGTAACACCTTCTACATCATTTACCTAATTTCCGTACCTTTTGTGATTTAATTAATAAAATTGCAAAATACTTGGTTCACAGGAATCTTTAGAAAACCCTTCTTTTTTCGAAGTCATATGTGGTCATGATGATTGAACCCCTAAGAAGTAGCCTTTTCAATTCATCTTTTAACTTAAGTCTCAAACTATATATCCCCAACCAAGTACTCATAGGTGTCAGTTAGCAGATAATATAAACGAAGGATAATTTAGATGTAAACTTCTTTAATCTCAACATTTCATTTTCCTTACTTTCACCGTGCTTTTTTGTAACACTCAGCAAGCTTTCTTCGCAATAAAAAAAAAGATGACTTTAAAAAAAAAAAAAAAAAAAATAGAGAGCAAAAAAAAAAAAAAAAAAAAAAAAAACAAAAAGAGGGAAAAAAAGAGGACTTTGGATCAAAAAAGTTTAGAAAGAAACTTTCGGCAAAATAGTCTTCTTGGTACACTCGCTTGGTAAGAGATACCATTATTAGTGTTTAATTGGGAAAAAAAAAACAAAAAAAAATCTAAAAACTAAAGAAGGCAATATTTTCTTTTTGTTTGGGACTTTTTTAATTTATAATGGAGTGTCATCCCAACTTTTAAAAACCAAAAAAAAACTCACTCTAGTAGATCTTCTCTACATTGCCGATTATTCGCATTCGCATGAAGGGAAACGAATGGATCTCGTTATGGTTGATTCTTTGGATAGAGTGGAAATTGCTGAATTTAATAGAGATCTTTTTTTTGGACTATATTTTTATCTGGATGATTTTTGGATAGAGATTTTTAAAAAGTTCTCTGTTTGTTTATTTTATGCCGTTCTTTTTTTTTTCATATGTCGGTCGAGGTTCCTCGAGGTCCGACGAACGCCCAGGTCGAACAGAGTGAGATTTTGTTTATGTTTTACCTGTTTAGGGGCCTAGTTATCAAAGGGTCTCCCGTTTTTTATATGGATTGTTGTTTAGTTTGTAAGGATCTTTTCAGTGGTCAATCGTTGTTGATCGGGAGGGGCGGCTTTTTGAGAGTTTTGGTTTTGTTGATAATACTATTATCTTTGTAATTCCTACCATTTGCTAGTTAGTTTTCATCTTATTTAAAAAAAACATCTATTACCGTTTTTTAATAAATTATAAAAAAAATTTTTATTAAAAAAAACCATTGTGTACTCGATTTCCATTTTGGATAGAATGATTCTTTGGTCTACTAAACCCAAAACAAGGGTATAGGAGGTTAGTGAAGATTATATATTACCCAATAAAATTGTGAGTATGGGTTTTTTATAAGTTAATTTACTACCTACATTGAGAGAACACAAACTTTTTTTTTTTTAGTGTTCAAATTGACATTATGTCGTGACATCTTTGTTTGTTACAAAAACCAAATAAAGATGATTCATTTGCATTGTAGAGGAAAGCCAAAGGTGATTTTTTTTTATTATATTTTGTTACAACAATGTTTGATAGTAGTAGTACATTGACTAGAGGGGGTGAAAGATTTGAGTTGTTGCTTTTATTTATTTAGACATGTTCGTGTTTTTTGTTTGATATAGGGGCTAATAAAGGTGTGTGGTAGAGGGCGGGTGGTTGTTTGTACTATATAGCCTAGGAAAAAAATTTGGAAAGCTTTGGGGTTGGCAGAGAAAGTTAGGATTGGGCCAGAAAATTGTAAAGGTAAGTGGGCGGTGCGATGCTTGAACGAAAAGAAAAGAAATTTAAAGAGGTTTTATGATTATTAGTGGCTGCGTTTTTGATCTTGTTGAATTGACGGATTTTAATATAATTTTTTGTTTCAAATGTGTTAGAGAACTTGAATTCATGGAGGTGTGGTTCATTGACGAAGATGGAATATTTACGGTTAAGAGACTAAAGATGAGATGATTGATGACAGATACTAAACAGTCGATGGATCGAATGGATTACAAGCGAGAAGGTGGAATAAAATTTAAGATCATCCTAATGAAATTATGTAATTTTTATTTGGCCAGAGCTGTCAAACCAAACAAACGAGAATTCGTTGTTTACTTGGCTTGTATCCATTGGTCAATGGACCTGCTCAAATTACGAATGATTTGTCCACTATTGTGAAGAGAAATAGAAGACGGGTGGAACGTTTGTGCTTCTTAAAGTGTGTTTAAGGGTTGGTGGGGAGATTGGGTTTTTTGTTTGTGTTGGGATATTGAGCGAAAACTTTGGAAATAGTGTGTTGGATTTTAAATCTTTATGGAAAATTAAATAAATATATAATTAAGAATAAAATATAAAGTAAAATCTAATAGCTCTGTTTCAATATATGTGGAATAATAAAGTTTTTAAAACAGTAGTGTGGAAGTGTTTGAAGATGGGACGTTTCAATATTGGGTTTCATTCTCTATTCATTATATTATTAGCCACAATGAAAAAATAATAGTTCATCTAGGAAGAAAAATCAAATTTGGCAACGGTTGATATATCTTTGTTTGTGTTTGTTATAGTGTTGTTGGCCTGTGTAATAGTCTCAACTTGAAAGAAAAATCAATTTGGCAAGCGGTGTGTTGGTCGATGTTATACCTTGTGTGGTGTTCTCGAAACAAGAGGGTCTTTGAAAATAAAGTCTCCAATCTCACTACAATTTGTGATGAGCTACAAGTTCTTTCATTCTTTTAGATATCTAATAGATCTAGAGGAGCAATTTCGTCATGGTTAGATTGGTGCTCGGATCCGATTAAAGCTTGCAAGATTTAAAGAATGTGGTGTCTTCAAGTTTTATTAAAGTCCAAGCAATGGTCCATGGTCTCTTTTTTTCTTTTTGGTCAGATTTAGATAGTTTGTTGTTTTTATCCAAATTGTGGTTGTTGTAAACTTTGTTTTTTTTGTCGGGTTCTTTTCTCTCTAATCGTCTTGCTTAGAGAGATGGAATGCCGTTTGTTTGTTAAGTTTTGTTTGTGTTTCCTATATATTGTTGCCTTTAAAAAACATGGTAAAAGTTTATAACTACTTAATTGGTTGTAAACATTATAAAAATCGTACGTCCGTAAAAAACATATAAATATTAAGCTCATTTTGTTCGTAATCCGGGGTGATACGACTCATAAGGGTGAATTGTAAGGAGAGGTGATGGTAAAAAGGTGAAGAGAAAAAGTTAATGCGACGTTGATGTGTCTAGTAAAAAAGAGTTTTTCCGATGAGTTATAAAGGTATGCAACTTGTATACATATATGAACATTTTAAGATTGCATGTTGTCATTCAATATTGGATTGAAGCTACAACTTTATTACTAAGCTTTTGAAGAAAAATGATTTAACGTACATGTGATAGTTATAACTTAAACATTAAAAAGGTTATTTTCCTTTATTTAACGAGGCCCAACACCAATGAAATTAAAGAAAGACATATTTAGTTGTTTTGGGCTTAGTGTAGAATTGTTGGGCTGTTATGCATATTGGATTAAAAATAGCCTCATATGAAAAATAGTCGGTTTTGTCGCTATGCGTAATGCAAACTGTATGTATGTACAAAAAAAGGTGAAGAGAAAAGTTACTGTGACGTTGATGTGTCCAGTAAAAGAGAGTTTTTCCGATAAGTTATAAAGGTATGCAACTTGTATATACATATGAACATTTTAAGATTGCATGTTGTCATTCAATATTGGATATGAAGCTACAATTTTAATACTAAGCTTTTGAAGAAAAATGGTTTAACGTACATAGGACAATTATAACTTAAAACATTAAAAAAATAAAGTAAGAATTTCTCTTAATTTATTTTGCGAGGCCCAACACCAACGAAATTAAAGAAAGAAATATTTAGCTGTTTTTGGCTTAGTGTAGAATTGCTGGGCTGTTATGCATAGCGACAAAACCACTTTGCGTAATGCAAATTGTATGTATGTACAATTAAGGTTCACAAGTCCATATAGTATGAGGCATTCAGACCCGTGCGATGCACACATGTTGTATCTAATTGTTCATTGCGTAATGTGTGATGCACCTTTTTTGTTCATCTGGTCTTTGCAGTTAAGGAACACTACTTCAATGGACTTAGGTATTAGTTCAATGTTACAGTCATCCAAATTTCTATCGTTGATTATATGACAAAAAAAATATAATTAGGCAAATAATTAAAAAAATGCTAATGAACTTGGAATGAAAATAGGCATTGGCTGAGAAAAAAGTGACTTCGATGCTTTTAATTGTTGGCCCGTTGTTAATAATCAAGAAAAGACTCGGTCACTTCCAAAATTTTAATATCGTAGCTCGTAGTCAATCGGTGTGTAAAAGTAAGGTAACTGGGTCAACATAAGGAGACCTTATGTTGACCACGCCCCAACTTTGTATAAATACCTTCTCATTCCATGGAGAGTGTGTTGGTTTTTATTTAATCTAATACGTTTCACTTGTTTCTCTTTCTAGAAAACCTTCCATCTCTTTCTCTCT